>JACEII010000017.1:2040314-2053313 GCA_014332785.1 Antheraea mylitta | reverse complement strand
AATATCTTGTGTTTTATAACATAAATATACATTTGTGTTATATTAATATGGAGTAAATACGAAAATAAGTTAAATAAAAATGAAAATATTTGACCTTGTCTACTTACAATCTTTCGTGAGAACCAAAGGTTGGGGTTAGTGGAGCGTGACGAGAGGCGAATCGTAACGTTAATGAATAATCGGATTAGCTACAAATAAATTTAATAAAAATTGTTTATTCGTCTATCTCACATAAAAGTGAGTATTTACCAACAGAACGTAATAAATTCGAGTTCGGTTCGTTTACTGTGTATAAAATGTGCTTTGCAAATTTAAATATGTACGCATTCATTTCAAATGATTACACAACGAACAGCGGGTAAATTTCTTTGGAGGCACGCCCTCATTAAAGATACGGTCTATTAGTTTTTTATTCTGGCAAAATCATATTGACAACGCTAAATAATAATAATAACAAATACAGATGCAGAGAATAATAGAAATATTTACATAAATATATCGAAGGAGCTACTATTGACCAGCGTTCTTACTATTGACTATATCGGAGGAGTTACTAATGACTTGCGTTTATACTTCTAAATATATTTTGGTAATTTTTACTGACTCCGTTCTAAAACGCTATTGGTTGGAGGTACCGGATGTTCATTTAACTTGATTATTATTGGCTAACAGCCTTAGCTGAATGTCTTAAAGGCAACCAAGACGAGACACTGAGGATTCTGGCTCAGACATTTGAGCTAGTCATGGTAGCTTTGGCTTTCATAAGCGCCTTCTCAGGGCCTGAACTGAATAAAGGATATTTTGATTTTATTTGATTCGATTCATATCAAAGAATAATTCATCGTAACTATATTCAGTGTTGCATTTCTCTATCGCCTAACGTATTATTCGTTGGGTCTTATCATATAGACGCCATTTTATATTCACCCCAACAAATGTAGAAGAAAATCTCGTATTTGTATCATTTAGAAAATATGCCGTAAATAATTATTACAATTATATTGATAAAGTACTAACGAGTCCATATCTTCGTCTGTGTTAAATTACAATATAAAACGTAACCACTTACTATACTAATATAGAATAAAGCGGAAGAGCTTGTTTGCATGAACGCGCTAATTTCAGGAAATGCTGCTCCTATTTGACCAACAGATAGATTGATAATTTTATTCTCAATAACCCATTTATCAAGGAAGGCTAAAGATTAAATATATTATAGGCTATATATCATCCCGTTAAGATCAATAGGAGCTGAGCACCAATGAAAAAAGTATCAAAATCTGGTTTATTTTCCTGTTGAGAGCTTCCGCCGCATGATAGCGTTAGCCCAAAGTAATAACTTCACACGGACGATCTCGCGGGTAGAAACTAGTAAAATACACAGTGATACGAAAGTGGAATAAATACTTAGTTATGTTAGCTTTCATAGTAATCGGTCAACTGATGTTTGTTGATGTCAAAGAAACCAACATTCATTTATATGAGTATTAGCAGATTCATGAGCGCTTTATTAAACACTAAAAATGAGAACAGGTGAATTGAAACCAAAAAATAGACAACCTAGAACCATTAATACCACATCGAGAGGTCATAATCCTATACCGATATTTTCAGTAGTTTTGTGCCTCAAAGAAACTGTATTTTCGTTTTATTATAGCTCTGTAATTCTACAATGTCATCTTTACACGAAATGGTTGAAACGTATTCAAAAATTCTTTATTCAATTTATTCCCTTAGAAGGCATGTATGAAAATCAAAACTACCACCAGTTCGGAAAACAACCCAATCATCGAGAAGAACCGACAAGAAACTTTATCTGGTTTATATTTTCATTTTAAATAACATATATTTGTATTATACAGTTACGTTCGTTTTTGATGGATGCACAGAGAGGAGTCATTTCCAGACCTCACCATTGTTCACATATTCATCCATCCTATAATAGCGTCTATGTATTAATATTCGCTTGACATAGCACTTGAACTTACTATCTGGCAAGTCGGTACTTTGGTACTTTGTTATAAAATATAATGTAATGTACATCGAATATATCAATCAAACTAAAGAAAGCCCTCTTGTCACTATAACAGCAATATTTAGTCAAATATACATAGTCAATTTTATGCACTCCGAGTTTTAACATCACGCTCTCCGAACTAGTCTAGGTTCCTACATATCTTTACAGATATAATGAAAATACGAAATAGTACTTTAATTTAACCCCTCGATTCCCTAGAACCATATTAGTTTAAGCTACATATAAACAAATGTAGACCTTATAAAGCAAAATTTCGTGATGATAGACACACAGAGTGTAAATACATAAATACCAGAGTCGACGGCCCAAAATTAAATCATAGCACCCACCATTTTCTCAAAACCTTTAAACCAGAATTTTGAAACTTTGGTTTCGTATTAGGGATTAACGAATATATTTAAATCTATACACATAATAACAATGTAAATTTAACGTTTCTGTACTTTCTAGATTTTTTATGAAGAAAAAAAATGTTGCATGCATCTTGGAATAAAAAACAATATATAATTCAATCATTTTTAAAAAGTCGCGTTAACAATAAAACCTCACCAAAAAAATCATAAAGCATATCCTTGAGTAACATTTAGTTTTGGTTTCATTAAAATCGGTTCACTTTATTAAAAGTTACTGTAATTTTAATGATGATGGGACTTCATTACTACAGAACTACAGAAAAGTAGATAAGTAAATGTTTTTATTCATCACTGTTTTTACATTAGGTTCTACGCGGACGAAGTCGCGGGTACAACTATTGCAGTATATGTATGAATACATGTATGTTAGTTTATGTATTAACATATATGTTCTTACATTCATATTTTTTAAACTGTGTTAAATCTACTTTTAGCCTTTTAAGTGATAAAGTAAATAAGATGATAACAAATTAAGTTTCCCAACTGCCAGAAGCCCTTATAAGTGCTTGTTGACACATTTTCAACTTGCGCAATAACCAGTATTAAATTTGACGTTTATAATTAGAACTAAAAGTTTTTTGCAACTAATCCACAGCCTATTACTGCATCTGTCAAGAACTTGTTACAATTTTCCAATTAGTTTTAGTTATACTCAGGACTTTTTTTGTGGAGGCACGCAATGCCCTTAAAAAATGCCCTTAGAAAAAATATAGTTTTTTAATATCCCATAGTTTTCCAAATACAAAATTGAATCGATCTTTCCTGAACAGGTAAGGTGGTCGCGTAAATGTGAATAGCTCAACTGTCTGACCAGCTTTGCTAGGCCAATAGCGTAATCAGTTCGAGATAAAACAAAAAAAAAAAAAAAAAACATTTGGAGCATTCACGCTCAGACAGTTGACTATTCAATTCTACGGTACGGTACGAACAATAGTTCGTGGTAACTATACTAGTGTGAATTTTTTATATCAGATAATGTTGTATTTGTTTATTCTTGGTGGACTCGACCTGACTTGTCCCGACATTTCGGGGGAGCGGGACTATAGTACATGTGATGAGGTATCCTGATACCGTTTTATCCTGATGTTTTATCGTGTGTATCATGACAAGTGTTCTGAACAGTTGTTTAATCTCATCCTATCTTATTTCCACAACAGAATTACACGAGCGTGTACATCTCCACAGATTCACAGTAGCAAGAACGAAGAAGTTCGAAAATTCTTATCTTTGTCGTACTGTGAAGATATGAAATTGTCTCCCAAACAGTGTGTTCCCTTCCTCTTATGGGGTCTTATGGGGTCATCAAACAAGGCGTGAAGAAGAACTTGTGCAGGTCGGCATGATAGCGATGACTGCTGTTGTTATTTAACACTGACAGTCGCCCTAATTTATGGACTGTACTTTCCATCAGGTACCGCCGAGTTATTTTGTTGAATCAGTTTAAAAAAAATTGAGAATAGACATCAAAGTTTATATAACTACGACGAATTTTACGTAGTAATTGTAGGTGGTAGAGCCCCGCTGCAGCTATTTTTGGTTTCAGCATGAATGGGTCGGCTCCTCCGGGGTAGTACCACCCCTCTCACAGATAACCGACGTGAAATAACAGTGCTTGCGTTGTTGGGTTTCGTTCGGTCAGTGAGAGAGCCGGAGGCCCACGTCCCTTCCTCTTTCCTTGTTTCCCTTTCCTTCCCCTCCCCCTTCTCCCATATACAGGCTGGCAACGCACTTGCGACGTCCCTGATGTCGCTAGTATCTATGGACGGTGGTGATCACTTAACATCACGTGACCCACTAGTTCGTTTGCTTCCTTTGATATAAAAAAAACGAATGATAAGTAGGAAGGAGATGTAATAATATAAAATCATAGAAAAATTACGGCTGTACGATTCCGTGAGGGACTGCCCAATGCTATAATCTAAATAACTATTTTTCAATATAGCCGGCAATATCGCGGCGTTATGAATTTTCGTCTGGCCTACTACACAGAAAAGTTGTACGTGCCCGAAATATTATATTAAAGGAAAAAAAATCATCGAGCGTGCTTTGTTTCGCGGTTTTATGGTTCCGTCGAGTAAATTTTATCACGGATTTATATTTTTTACAGTTTTTTTTTTTTCTTTTTTATTCAAGGGATATCAAAAGAGATAGAGTGGTGGGTTATGTGGTCATCGAGCTGGATGTTTAGGACAATAATTTGTGCGTTCCATCGATGGTAATTTTAATGTATGTGTAGATGGTGTCTGTTAATTTATGTTCATAGAATCATCTGTAATACGGAGTTGGATTTCTAGTGATGATGTTAAAAAATGAATCGTGTAACTTGTAAATATGGACAAAATCTTATTATTAAGGAATTTACGTGAAGTGCTTTACATTTGGTACTAATTCAGTGTTATATAAATAAAAATAAACGAAATCTCATCAAGTAACTATTGAAAATAAATTACATAATTTAGGCATATGTATCTTAAATATGTCTTTTAGTGCAATATATGAGAAATAGTTGTTTTCAAACCATAGTATAAACAAGATGCCTTATTTTTAAATAATATAAGCAGAAATCACGCCATTTTATAAAAAAATCCCCTATCGCATCTTTCTGTCTGTTTGTGATAAACTTACAAGCTTTTACAACGGATTTTCACGTGGTTTTCTTCAGTAGATAAAGTGATTCAGGCGGAACGTTTAGGTATATTATTTATTCAAAATTTTTTATTATCAAGGTGGGACAACCTCCGGTAGTATTATACATAAATAACCTTCGAGCGAACTACACCAATAATATTGATTATCAAACCATAGTAAACAATGCGTAATTTTTGTAAAATTCATGAAACAATATAACCCCGAATTTATCAAATAAAATCATCAACGGAACCCAAATAATACTCATCGCGGAATTCGGCAAGAACTAAATATAAATATTTCGAATTTGCGGCATCCAATGAACGCTATACGCGACCGCACCCGGTATTATGCCTTCTGGAATATATTGCTAGATAATTTGGATATATTGAATTCTATCGATGATCATTATTTGTATTCATGTTGTTCATTTATTCTGTTATTCATATTTTTGGGATAACACTATTTTTTCTAAATTTTCTCAAAAGCGAAATGCATGTTTTTATTTACAAGCGTTTGGATAAAATGTTACTCGTCAGAATCTCGGGATATAGGGCATATATTTTAAAATCGAACTTGATTACATTTTTTACATTATTTTTTTTATGTCATAGTAGGCAAACGAACAGGTGGGTCACCTGATGTTAAGTGATCATCACCGTCCATAGACACTTGCAACATCAGGGTAGTCGCAAGTGCGTTGCCAGCCTGTGTTTGGGAGAAGGCTGGCAGGCGGGCAGGAAGGGGAAGAGGAAGATGATAGGTGGGTCTCCGGCTCTCTCACTGACCGAACGAAACGCAACAATGCAAGCATTGTTACTTCTACATTTAGTGCTGAAAACAATAATAGCTTCAGCTTGGCTTTACCACTACACACTACCCTATACACATTAACGCATATCATTTGTAAGGGATCGTTGAACTACGTAGCCAGCTAATGGATGTGAAATCAATACGATATCATAATTAGAAGTGTATGTAATTAGGGTTACAAAGAATAATCGACTTAATATAGGTCGTTGTATGACTACTTTGCACTATAGGACTGTCTTTCACGCTAATTTTTTTTTTTCTATTGAAGCACGACAAAGTGACTGCACTATACCATATGGTAAGCATAGTACAATCCAAGTGGCGACCACCGAGAGACAGATCATCCATCGTCGGTCGCCGCTGTCATGCCGGCCATAATGACGAAAGTCGTCTGATACTGGATATGCACAGGCTGATCCCGAAATGCGACGCGCAAAAGCGAGTCACTATGACGGGCTTTTTCGCCATGTACATGGTGGTTGCGACCCAGTCGGGCTGTAAAACCCTACCACCCCGCTATCGCCATTGCCTCGTTCGTTGATCAGCAGGGTGCACCACATGCAGGTGAGGTTGGCTTGGGTGTCTCAAGTCTGAAGATGTTACTCGACACCCCTTACACCCCAAATTTAAACCAAGTTAAAATTAAATCTTTTGAGGGAAAGAGCTTGGGTGTAATAATAGATACAGGGCATACATAAAATAGGCACAATAATAGATAAAAGTGAACCACTAACGCCGTTGAAACTCAAAAGGAAGGTGTATAAATTTATAATAACTCGTCTCATATGGGATCTATGTAATTGCTGACCTAGGAAAGAGATGGGATAAGAACAGATTACATGTAACTAGAATAGATAAGCTCAAGGATTAGTATATTTAAGTTTGAAAATAGCATCCGTGAGAGAAAAGTTGGAGAATAATAGGTTAGCATGGTATGGGCAAAATTATGAGAAGAGATGAAAGTCATGTAAGTAGAAATTTTGAGTATAAAGGTGGACGGGTATAGGACCAATAGAGACCTACAAAGTTGCCGATGAAAAGTGTGAATACTGAGATGTCATTTGACAAGGGAGAATGGAAAAGGAAAACATGTCCTGACCCTATATTTCACTGCGATAAGGGTAAGAAGAAGAAGATAAAATTGTATTAAAAGGGTTTTGTAACAAGTGAGTCGGAACCACCTTACGCTAGGTGTAACACTCAACATATTATAGAAAAAAAAAACAAATGAAAACGAAGTACTGCTTCATATTATAAATATCAAAAGAAACTATCCTTAATAATAAAAAAGTATTACACTACTTTTAAAATTACTACATTATAGCGTATTTAATTTTCATCAAGATTTGGTTCCGTTACCCGTTGTCCTGGAAAGACGCATGAATAAAATTGAATGTAATTGTTCCCTACGCTCAGTTTGATACGCTCTATATTAATATAGTCTGTTCTAAATAGAATACTCGTAGTGTACTGTAACATATTTATTAGGATCGTTGAAATTAATGACTACCGTCTCACAGTTCGTTTGATGAAGCGAGATCATAATTTCATCGAATAACGTTGAAAACGTTGCTAATTTACGACCGTGCTTTCAAACGAAATTTATTAGACTTTGTCATTTAATATTAAATTAATTTTATCCGTGTAATATTAAATTATTTCGCATTCGGTAATATTGTATGCTTCTTTCACACAGACGTAAGAGATCTGACCGAAAATTCCAACAAGGTTACACTATAGTATTCATTGTCCACGTATCTTGTATGAGGTATCTATGACTGTATTGTATTGTAATTTATTGAAACTGAAAGGTTGTTCTTTTTAATTATGTTACATTCACATGTGTGACTAAACTTCCGTATATCATATAGGCCCCCATCGAAAACCAGCGTTGCAGTACTGCAGCATACTTGCTGAATGGGCTTGCCAATTGTTGAATTTTTTTCTTTATTCACATGTATTTTGTTTTGTTCAACATATTTGTTTAATTTTATTTTATTGTATTTTATTGCTGTTCCAAGAATAAACTATTTCGTTCCTTCTTTCTGTATATACTAGTTTTAGCATTCGGTCGCGCTTGTGTTAAGCTGTATTTGATGTACGTATACGTTAGGAATAGTACATTTTGTACCTTTTCTGTGCCCCTGAAAATGTGTATGGAAAATGCTGTGATGATCGGTTGAGTAGTTGAAGCGTGAAAGCGTAACATCAAACTTTTGTAAGTATAGTGTTAGTAAGAATAGCATATGACTATACATATCTACATGAGAATTACCATTCAAAATTATATTATTTCCTATTCTAATGATTTTGCAGCCGAAATTACTGCTACTTCTACTGTAGAAATGATGCTTAAATCTATTCAACGTAAGTTCAAATCCATGTAATGGTTCTGAGCTTTTTTTTTATTGGAGCACGACAATGTGACTATACTATGCCTGATGTTAAGCATAGTACAATCCAAAAACATCGGCAGCCACCGATAGACAGATTATCCATCGCCGGTTGCCGCTGTCATGCCGGCCATTATGACGAAAGTCACCCGGTACTGGATATGCACAGGCTGATCCCGAAACATATACATGGTGGTTGCGATCCAGTCGGGCTGTAAGACCCTATCACCCCGCTATCGCCATTGCCTAGTTCGTTGATCAGCAGGGTGCACCACGTGCAGGTGAGGTTGGCTTGGGTGTCTCAAGTCTTAAGATGTTACTCGACACCCTTTACACCCCTTTCGATAATTGCTAACTGTACAATTGTAATGAATCTATAGTATAGTTGTAAGGTTTTGTTTGGACAATGAAATTAGTGCCTGATTAATAAGCTACCACCTCCAGTAGAAATTCTAAAACCAACCATCTACAGCTGTGTAAACAACAACAAAGGTTAGCTGGTGCGCTTAAGAGTCAGTCTCTCTCTAAGGGCTTGGGTGTCTCAAGTCTTAAGATGTTACTCGACACCCCTTACACCTCTTTCGATAATTGCTAACTGTACAATTGTAATGAATCGATAGTATGGTTGTAAGGTTTTGTTTGGACAATGAAATTAGTGCCTGATTAATAAGCTACCACCTCCAGTAGAAATTCTAAAACCAAGCATCTACAGCTGTATAAACAACACCAAAGGTTAGCTGTTGCGCTTAAGAGTCAGTCTCTCTCTTAGATTAGAGTATTATTGTTTTATGTGGCGTAATTTCATCGTCATGTCATATCGTGCTACTAAAATCACCGTCATCTAAAATCAATAATACACCGTAAACAAACATGACAGATGGGATGGTATCTCACAAGATATGTTTTTATCTTTCTTATGCATATCATGATTTTTTCTATAAGAGTAGTCGATGGTAAAATTTACTTTTATACTTTGTACTTCAATTTTAGAAGTTACTAGCGCCTTGTGTATCCAATGATATTGCCCTCTCAGCTGATTGATCTATCTCTATCTAGAATTAGTATAATTTGTATTACTGATATTAGCTATTAATTTTGCGTTGGCATTAATAAAAGCGCATTAACAATACTTACATGAAACTTCGTCTTCATGAGGTTTTAGGAAGCGTTTGTAAATGCAAAGAAATAAATACATGCTCATTGCTGAAACTGAATGATATAAATAAATGAAATATAATACTATAAATATTTAACAATTAGTAAACCTATTCGGTAAAATGCCTTAGTAAAATGGTCATATTACAGTAATGAAGATTATGTCTTTCCAGGCTTGTCCAGTAACATATAAGTGTAAGAAAGCCTGTATGATAAAAAAAACACTCGTTATTTTCTACCTAGTCCAAGGGTCTGATATTATTCGCGTCCGAAGGAAATCTACCTCTGATTCCACAGTACGTGCTCCTCTGGCGGTGCTGAAGAATATCAATTTTTTTAACACTGCACTGTTCCACGTAAATTAAGCCGCATTGACAAACTGAGTAATCATTTAATGATGATAATAAAAGTTGCATACTCTATTGAGCAATATGATTAAATAAAATTTGCATACTCTATTAAGTCATATGATTAGATAAAAGTTGCATACTCTATTCAAAATCAAAATCAAAATCAAAAATACTTTATTCAGTTTAGGCCCTAATAAGGCACTTATGAACGTCAAAAACTACCACCGGTTCGGAAACAACCCAGTTATAGAGAAGAACCGGCAAGAAACTCGATCTGGTTTATCTTTTTAATATATATAATATTTAGACTATATTACATACATGACAGAAACTTTTAATGGAAAAGAAATTTAATGGATGCACAGAGATGAGTCAATTCCAGACATCACTATCGTTCACATACTGATCCACTCTATAATAGCCTTTTGAGACCAAAACCCGCTTGACATGGTGCTTAAATTCACAATCAGGCAAATCGGTAATATCCTTTGGAATTTTGTTATAGAACCGTACACTATTTCCCAAAAAACTATTACTCGTTTTACTAAGTCTAAAACATGGGATAACCAGTTTGTCACGGTTCCTAGTATTTAGACTATGCCGGCCTTTTACAAAATCCAGTTTATCAAGGTTCTTTCGGACATACATTAAATTATCAAGAATGTATTGGGAAGGCAGAGTTAAGATACCGAATTCCTTGAACTTAGTCTTTAAAGATTCACGAGGTCCCATATTGTAAATTGCTTGTATTGAGCAATATGATTAAATAAAAGTTGCATACTCTATTGAGCCATATGATTAAATAAAATAACCTAGTTCAATTATCATGACGATATCGCACAAATAAGGAATATTATATGCCATAAAAAATTCAGTTTCTAACGATCTATTGGAAATGTCGTCTGACATTGAAGCTTATGTAATATTAAAAGAATTCACTGACCGAAGATCAAAGATACTCACAACATAAGATGTGTTATTTCTGTGAGAGTTCATGTATCGTATCTTATTAATCTGGTACCGTTGGAATTATTCTGAAAGCTAGCTCCTACCACATTAATATATTTATGAGCAATAAGTATAGGAATATTTAAGGCTAAATAACTTATCTGTTTTCTGATAAAACTGGTAATTAAAGGATTTTTTTTTATAACGTGGGGAAATCCCTTATGGATACCCACCCTCCCGGGGGAGAGGGTGGGTTATGTCCGACTCGCACGGACTAAAACCCCACGGTGTACCGTCAGACCGTGTTGTTGGGGCGGCAAGGGATCGTTCTAGCTAATCAGCCTTGTAGAGCCGCCCCAACGGTCCGCCCGGTGGAAGGTAGCTGCCGGGCTCCTACCTATAGAGAGGCAGACTGGGAGCCGGCGAGCGTGAAGGCCGCCGCAGAAGACACCGTGCGGTACGCCCGGATCGCCCTCAGTGCCAATGTGCGCTGCGCATTACGCAGCACGCGCACGTTGCCGGCACCGAGGGCGTCTGCCCAGACCGGTGCCCCGTAGGTGGCCATTGCCCGCACGACTCCCATGAAGAGTCGACGGCACCCGGCACCCGGCCCCCAATATTGGGGAGCAACCGGCCGAGTGCAATTAAAGGATTACTGTGATATAATTTATTATATCTAGTTTTTTTTTACTCAAGTTGTACTTTTGCTTATGATTTTAAAGTTAACTAATATGCTTTTATATGGCTTTATGTTCATCTTCATCTTGGCAAGAATAAAAATATCAATAATTTCAATTTTCCACACACTATAACGTTGTGGCATCATTTCTTGACCATTGTGTTCTATTCTTCCTATTATTCCTATTGGGTCTATCACAGTTAACGAGAAGAGAAATTTGATGATTATAGTTTGTAGGTGTGAGGAGCAAGTCTTTGTTTTACATATTATGTTTCGGGCCCGCGTTTGTGAGAATAAAGTTCTTTCTTAGGTTAGAATTGTTTCATTTCTGTGTTACAACATTGTTTTTGTGCAAACTAATTGAATGCTCGAATGTAATTGACTCTGAAACATTTTTATAAATGTAATTAAATTCAAAAGAACTGATTTAAACATGAAAATTATGAAATGTACGTAACCGTTGTTGTTGTTTTTGGACTATTCCACTATCCAACAGTTAAAGTTATACTCTACCATTAATACAGTAAATGTCTTTCAAACAGTTAAGGAATTGCAAAAGAAAGTCTAATCCTTTGCGGTATTAAACTTAACTTTATGCTTGCATTTTTAATCAACGGAACAAGTAATGCATCTCGCCTATGACACAGTCCATTATCTCAAAGCTAATTGAATGTTGAAACACAGCTATACATATCTGTTCATATATGTAGGTACTAACACGGCTTCGTGGTATTCGATTAATCCCTTTATACCGAACTGTAGACATAGGTATATCTAACACTGAACATGAAACCCCCTAATTTGCCGACAGCTGAACAACTATTTCCTCTGGGTATAGTATAACGCTACGTATTATTGAACTAATAGTATAATGTATCAGATAAATCGTTTGAAAGTGATCTATTTTACGTTGACTTTAATTCGGGAGGACCTTTTAAAGCTCTATCTAAATTTTAAATTTATAAATTCAACAATTGTACTTCGTACAAGGTACCTTTATCCAAACACATCTTAACATTGTTAGTTTGAACAAGGAAACATTTCAGAGGAAGACATAATATACATAACCACATTACTCTCAACTTACGGTCAGCTCAAAATACTATAAAACGCGATTGAAATTGCCATAAATAATATAGAAATGTCATAATACATCAGCATATTTACAAAAAATAACAAAAGTATTTTATATTCTTTTTTTAGAATTGTACCTAATTATATTTCAATTTTCAATTGTTTTAGTAGTATTAATCCTACATTATATTACCTCTGTTGTTTGTTATTTATTCGTATCTATACGAATAGTCTACCTTTCAGCTAGAGAAGAAAACTACGTTTCCCGATGGATAGGCACAATTTACATTATCCTTAGGTTAAAATTATGTATAAATATGTTTAAATTTACCTGTACTTGATACATATCAGAAAGAATAAAATCAGATGTGTGCTATCAAGACTATCAGCGGAAAAGATAAAGCTATAAGTGTCTGTCCAGCCGTGAACAATACGACTGCCGGTACAATGTGACGTGAAACGCATTCTGGTGTATAGAACTCGTCCGATAAATCCACTATCTTGTTGA
>JACEII010000017.1:1992310-2035314 GCA_014332785.1 Antheraea mylitta | reverse complement strand
GGATTAATAAAGTTCTGAGATTTGAACTCTTGTAATATTGCTATTTTATTTGTACGTATATTCCTACCAAGTTTCATTGAGATATCTTTCCGAGGTCAATATCTTATACTTAGGGCTGCTTTATTAATTGGATTATTTAGTCACTACTGTATCTGGTAAGATTCAAAAGCTAGTTTGATTTAATCAAATAATGGTCAAAGACTATTATGACTAAGGAACGCCATACCGTATCTGATATGGTAAAGAGCTATTTAGGCAATCGCGTTAGGTTTTAAAATAAGATTTCTACGCTTATTACCACTTTAGCCGATAATAAATTCAAGGACTATGTAAAACAGGCTTTACCGTGTTAAGGTTAGTATAATGTAGGTCGTTATGTGGAAAAAATAGTGATGTTTAGATAAGATTCATTTTTATACACCTTGAGCAAGCGTAGTCGTAATGTTTCTAATATGGGCTTATATTCAGATTAATTTAGGCTGTAATACAGATTCTTTAAAATCTAACCAGTAAAATGATGGCTGAATAAACTTTTTACGGCGTGAAATATTCATGTGGTTGAGCTCGTATGTATGTTATGTATAAATATATATATTATTTATGTGCATCTATGTATATATTTATGTATATATATACTTATCAATTTTCTTTTGCTTTTTATTGTCACTATCTACAAAAGTTTTTGACATCAATACCGCTGGTTAGCTGGAAGAAAATGCCTTGTGGCATTAAGCTCGCCAGTGTACAACCAAATGTGTGCAATAAAGAATTAAAAAAAGAAAAAAAGCTACGTTGAAATTTTCTTTAGTTTCTTTTAAACACAATGAATGATGTGTGTTTATATCACTGTTCAATAGATAGCGTTTGTTAAAATTTAGACTAAAAGCGATGTCAAGAGTCGCATGCGATTATAGTCTATATATAGTAAGAACGTAAATCTAACGGTACTGTACTTTTTCGATGTTCATGGAAAAAAATTTTTGAAGGTGTCTAAGAATAAGCCATACCATACATTTCAATGATTTTTAGAAATTTCTGTCTGTCTATCTGCCTGTTTGCATGAACACGCATCACTGCTAAAGTATTGGATTCAAAACCTAACCTTTTCTTTTTTTTTCAAGCTGACTACGCTATTGACCCAGCAAGGTCTAACAGCTTCACGGGACTACTACAACCTAACCAAGACAATCATAAAGCATATCCTCAAGAATAACTTAGTTTTTGTTTTATATTAATGTATTTTTCGATTTACATTTCTTATAAATGTTTAGCTCCTAAAAGTCGTAGCATGATGGTATATAGCTTATACATTACGTAATGAGCTATAAAATACAAAGATATTTCTTAATATGATTTGAAGTTTCATAGATTAGGATGTTCAAAAAACATTGATGAAAATTGGCGAAAATACGGTAAGCTGTTTCACAAATTGTCAGAAGAGAATTATTAAATTTTTAACAATAAACCAAGTAAATTGGGTTACGCAAAATATCTGTCTTATAGACACGAAACACGCTTTCAGCTTTCAGATTTAGAAATTCCTAATTGAATAACCAACTTTGTTTATACGGTACCGTAACTATGTTGCAGAAGTTAAATGTGTATACTCGATTCTCATTTGTTTATTAGTTGCTTGAATGTTCGCAGTGTTTGGGGTTGTCTGGATTTAATTTTATTTACTTGCAATGCCCGCGGTTTTATATACGTCTATTGTGCGATCATTATTTTCATAGAGTATTTTATTTTAATAACAGATATAATAATTTGTCCTTAAATTAACATCATAATTTGTACAATTTTAAATAATCTACACTATATTTACTATAATAATAACAATATTATAAAGAGGTAAAGTTTGTGAGTTTGTAAAGTTGTAGGGGGTAATTTCAAGAACTACTGGTCCGATTTAAATAATTATTTTAGTGTTATAAAGCTCATTTATCGAGGAAGGTCATCAGGCTATGTATTATCACGCTAAGATCAATAGGAGCGGAGTACAGATGAAAAAAAATTCAAATCGTTTTTTTTTTCTTCTTAAGAGCTTCTGCTATTAGCGTTAGCCCAAAGTAACATTACTACGCGAACGAGGTCGAGGGCAGGGTCTAATACCAAATAAAAATATACAAGAGAACAGTTAAGAAACAGAAAAACAAATACAGCAAATAATAAGAGCAGTACTGCACTGATTTATCTTAAGCTTTTTTTACATATACATTAGTTTTTGTTAATGACGTCGCTCGCGTTAATGTAAATTTATCCTATGCCTCGGAAACAATGTTTTTTTTTTGTTAAATTAAATGTTTCATATGTCCTTTTTGTATCATTGGTAATATATACGTAAAATTAAACAATGCTCAGTTGAGTAGATAAGCGATAAAGCGTAGGAAGCAAATAAACAAAGTCACAACCGAATTTACAATACTATTATTATTGTTACAGGTAAACAAATAAACACAAATGTGCAAATGTAGAAATGTGACTATAAAAGTGAGAAACATACCGAAGATGAAGCGACGATCGTTGACGACGGTTCGGGAGGAATGCCATCCTTACCGGTGCAGCGATTTCGCTATTTACGTAATGGTCACCGCCACTGCGGTGCTCAGTTACATGAACAGTTTGAACGGCGAATTCGTACACGACGATATACCGGCGATAGTGACGAACGCCGACGTTGTTGGCGGTGGCTCACTGAGGCAGCTACTTCTGGACGACTTCTGGGGTACGCCGATGAGTGATGCGAACAGTCATAAGTCTTACAGACCACTAACGACGCTGTCTTTCAGGTGAGTGATATATTTGTAAATCTTCTTATTCGTTCTGAATATAGCCGTACGTTTGGGCTTGCGCGTAATATCGTTATTTAATAGAAAATAAAGGTAAAATATTACAATATGAATTTAAAATTAGCATTTATGTATTCTTAAGTCATGACAGTGTTACATAATCATCGTCATTAGCTCGTAAAAGACCCGTATAGACCTCTTCCCGAAGAAAGATATGGGAATAATCACCACGCTAGCCCACGATGTATTGGTGATTTCAAACTCCGAGACATCTATAATTCTACGTTTTCCTAAATACAATAGTACTACAAGAACATTCCTTCGGTTCAGGTTTCCTCAAAATGTTTACCTTTGCCGTCAGCCGATAGTGTTACCAATTTAAATTCGTAAATGTGTGCGAATTCCGAAATACTCATTGGTACATACTGGGGTTTGAATCTGTGGACATCCTGGTGAAATTTCAGTTGTCAAACCACTGGACCATCACGACTATATAAAATATATAATACGTATTATAAATCTTTGTACTACGCAACTATATTCAAGGCAGTTAAAAACTTGGCGTGGAGTGTAGTCGTTCAATGTACTGTAATGTTTAATTTCAGGTAGAAACTTAGATATAAATAAAAAAAAAAGAAACCACTCACGTTGTTCTTTTTCAAGTCACGTGTGCAAATTTCTGTGTTTCTGACGTCAACATGTTTTAATTTTTGCAAGGTGTTTGAAAATGGCGGATATTAGCTTAACGAGTAAGAAGCTTGTTTGTTTTATATAGGTTGTTGATCATCCTAATAGTTATCTATGATAAAAAGAATGGCGAGTATAAAAAAAAGAGAAGAATGTTTAAAACAGGACATCCAAAGTGTTACTACAGCAATTTAGAAAGAGATGAAGTTAGTGTTTTTTTTTTTCGAACTGACTACGCTATTGACCTAGTAAGGTCTTAACAGCTTCACCGAACTACTAGGGCAAGCGCTTAAGGCACTCAGTCGATTTTATTTTTGGCAACTAGCTCAAGGGTGCGCGGCACACTTCGGCTTGGCTGTTGCCTGTTACATGTAAATCGCATCCTATCTTAGCTAACCTAGTTAACTATTTATATATGTATGAGTTGTTGAGACGTATATGTGTACCAAGCATACACGCCTCAACAACTCCTCCATGTATTTATTATCGGAAAATTAGAGATTTTTCAGTTCGATAAGTGAAAAAATATAACCCTTCCATTTTCATGTGTAAGCGTGTGGACGTGCACGTGTGTGGAGGTGATAGTGTGGTGTTGTAGCAGTGATTTAAGTTTATGTGTTACACTGTATCGCGCTAGCAGCGTACTCAAGGGCTCCCCGCCGAGGGATCGGACCTAGGCTTGAGTCGCTGCCGAAGGGGGCTTAATCTGGTGTGCTGGAGCAAAATTAACACCCAGACCACGGCGGCGTGATATGTGGTTTCGCGGGCGTGGGCGTGAACACACTCTGTTTCGAGAGACAGGCTGGTACTGATCGTTCGCTGCCGTAATTTCGTCGGGAGGATCCGTAAAAATATGTCGTGGACGTCTTTTATAACGCACAGCGTTCGGTACGGGTTCGTAATCCGAGGCGGATACCTCTAACGGGCTGGGATGTTTCGCGGCTTTTTCAAAATCGATCGTGAGTGATTTTACATACGCACAGATAGAGGGCATCTCCAGGTCTCTGTGGAGATCTTCGTTCCGGACGTACCACGTGGTGCCGGTCGCCTTACGTAGGAAACGGTTTTGAATTACTTGTAATTTTTTAAAATTATATTCTGACATATGTGCGAAAACGGGACAGCTATATGTTAGAACGGGACGGATGCAAGTTTTGTACAGTGTGAGCTTGTGTCTGAGGGACATTTTGCTCTTGTGGCAAACTAACGGGTGTAAGCGAGCCGTGACCATAGCGGCCTTGTTACGTACTCGCGTTGTGTGTTGTCTAAATGAGAGCGGTCTGTCTAGCGTAACTCCGAGATATTTAACCTGCTTGGTCCACGGAATGTCGGTGTCGTATAAAGTGATAGGTTTGAGTTTACGCTTGTAATCACGATATATAGAATCGAAAAGTATTGCGGCACTTTTGTCGGGGTTGACCTCTATACGCCGTCGCAGTAACCAGTCACCGAGTGTGCTAACGACCTCTGCGACGCGTTTCCTAAGTCGTATCGGAAACCATCCGGAAGCGTATATGACTGTATCGTCAACATAACAACCTAGCTCTACTCCCGGGGGCCGAGGTAGGTCACTAACGAACAGACAGTAAAGTGTGGGCACGAGAATGGAGCCTTGTGGCACACCTGAGCGTATCGGGTAGGGTGATGACTGCTCACCTTCCACTCTGTAGCGGAAAGTCCTATTTGACAGATAATCGCGGATTATGTGAACTAGCCTATCCGGTATACGAGATTGACATAATTTATAGGTGAGCCCTTCGTGCCAGATGAAGTTAGTATTCATACACTATGTTTTAAATATTCAAAGGAGCGTTCCGTAGCAAAATATCGCTGAGTGGCGCTTGCATTTATTTTTTGCTTCATATCAAAATTATGAGGACAGTATCTCGTAATTCTTGTATCAAAGTTAACTGAGGTAAAGTTAAAGATCCCGGAACACAGCACGTCTGAAATTGTCACCTTGGTGGATGCTACGCCACGCCTTTTGTTTGGTAGTAGGATTGTTGATGTATTGGATCTTGGATCAATATCTTCATGATTTTGTCTAATAGCTTACTATAGGAAAATAGCGAAGAACAGTTCAACAAACCTGATATTTTTGGTCCAGTAAATCCCTACCAACACTATTTGTTATTACTGCGGACTTTTAATCGGCACCTTTATACTGCTTTCGTTTATTTAGTTACGTTAAAAATCTTTTTAAATGTAAGCCAGTATTGTTATTATTTTACTTAACGATCTACTTAACAATTCACTTGCCTTTATAGTGGCTTAATTCTCATCTGTATAGCCATTTTTTAATTATAATCCACAATGTTCTACGCCGGAGCGTCCACAGTCCGATGGATGAACCTACTAATTGCTACCTACTAATCTAATCGTCCTACGTAACCTACTAATCGTCAGTCACTTCAGTATAGTAGACAAAGGTGTTGGTGTACCTGAATATGGCTACTAGACCATGTCAAACACTATTGTGGTTTTGCATCCTTCTGCCCTTTGTTTGCTGGCCTACTAATCTTAAATGTGTCATTATTTACTAAAGTTAGTGCTTGCGTATTGCGGATTATAATACTTCGGTACTAATTAATTAATTATTAGCTGCTTTCAGTACAAATCTAACGCTTACCCCTACTACGACAGTTAGCGAGTAATTGGTACAGACCGTACACACCGTAGTTAACGCCCGTCAAGTCCACTGCGTTAGTTGCTATATTACCTTATTACCTCGATAAAGTTACGCACTAACTTCAAACAGTTGGCTATGATATGAGATCGTTTTGAAATAAATAAAAAAAACAGTGTATGTATCAGAGTGTACACGTGGAGGAATTGAAACTTCGTTGGATTATATCTATTAAATTATATAATATATGTATATATGGGAATGATCATAAACTATATACTATTCTAAGTCCCATAGTATAAATACTATGCATTTACTCATTTTGGTATATTACTATTGGGTATAGTACACTGACAGACACTTATACGCACTTAGACATATACACAAATACATACCTACCTTACATTTAACGGGTAATGAAGTTTTTTCTCTACCGTGCTGTAAGAAGTTTCCATTCAATAATTATGCTTATCATGTATCATACTCGATATAAATCATTAAGATTCTGATTACTAAATTACTGAAATGATGATTTTATAAAATTAAACTTCTGCTGGTTTCAATGCAAAAATGTGTTATAATCTTTGACAGTATTAACAGGGACACTCGTGGGTAACATTTTAATATTTCATAAGCAAATATAGGCATCAATTAATTCTTTTCCGGACCAAAACCACGCATAAAGAACATACAAAACTGTAGTAACCTGAGCTAGTATTTTAAAAAGAAAAATAATTGTTACTATAGAGATTTAGGTATAAAAAAAACTCTTGAACATAACAAATACATCTATAACAAAAGACTACCATGCGTCATTGAACTGCCGCCTGTAATGTTGGTCACAAAAAAGTGCTGATATTCAGCTAGACCTCAAATTTTCCCGACAAGCATGCAAGTATAAATCACTCATTTCGCACTCAAAAATCTTAAGCATAGATAATACATTATATCTTAAGCATAGATAATATATAGATAATACATATTTAGGCCTGAGCGCCTGTAAAGATTAAGAAACAGTTATCGCTCGCTGACAGCAAGCGATATGACAGCTCCTTAACCCACCCAATGGTGCAATTACACACAATTGGAGCGCACAGCACGGCCAATTGATCGCTGATTGTTTCGGAAGTTGCGATACTAATATAGCAATCGGATTAATACGAACAATGTGACGCTCGGTTGTTCAAGTAATTGCTTTGGTAATGGTTGTTAATCAGAAAAAAAGTCAAGGCAATCATGAGGATTGTCGACGGAAATGAAATCAAAACAATGGAATAACTGTTTTCTTTTTTTTTTCGTTTTTGAAATCAATTCTCGCTTGAATTATTTAAATTTTGTAAATCGATATTATTAACATTCGTTTTCACATCTATTGGAACTCCGAGCTATAGTTTTTTTTTTTTTTTCGAACTGACTACGCTATTGACCCAGCAAGGTCTTAACAGCTTCACCGGACTACTAAGGCGAGCGCTTGCGGCACTCGGCCGATTTTATTTGGGCAACTAGCTCAAGGGTGCACTGCACACCTCGGCCTGACCTGCTGCCCGATACGTATAATTCGCGACCTATCTGAGCTGACCTAAGCTAAATATTCATACATATATGAGTTGTTGGAGCATATATGTGTACCAAGCATACATACCTCAACAACTCCTATATATATTTCGTATCGGATAATTTTCCAAACTATTTCAGTTCGATAAGGGAAAGAAACAAAACCCTTCCACTGTCATGTGTAGGCGTGTATGCGTGCACATGCGTGGGGGTGATATGTGTACTGTTGTTGCAGTGATGTAACATTTTGTGTCACTGTACCGCGCGAGCAGCGCACTCAAGGGCTCCACGCCGAGGGAACGGACCTAGGCTTGAGCCGCTGCTGAGGGGTGCCTAATCTGGTGTGCGGGAGCGAAATTTACCCTCAGACCACGGCGGCGTAATCTGTGGTTACGCGGGCGTGGGCGTGAACACGCTCTGTTTGGAGAGACAGGCTGGTACTGATCGTTCACTGCCGTTATTTCATCAGGAAGGTCGATTAAAATATGTTGCAGACGTCTATAGTAATGTGTAGCGTTCGGTACGGGTTCGTATTGTGCGGCGAATACCACTAACGGACTGGGATGATTCGCGGCTACTAACCGTAAGTGACTTTACATACACACAGATAGAAGGGATCTCTAGGTCTCTATGGAGATCGACTCTCCGAATGTACCACGGGGCACCGGTCACTTTACGTAAAATACGATTTTGTAGATCCTGCAGCTTATGAAAGTTATCTTTGGACATATGCGCAAAAACGGGGTCTGAGCAATAGTTAAATACGCTTTTATATAGTTAATTAATTCAAATTCGAAAATGTTTACTCAGGCTGGTTACTATGCCTTGCTAGTCTAACGCAACTCTTAAACGTGGCGAGCATGTCGAGGTGATCCGTGACGCGAACCCGTAAGTTTAATATCTCCAAAAACCAACTCAACGCGGCTAAAGTAGTTTTAACTTCATAAATATATTTTAATCCAATTGTTTACATATATCGGATTATTCCAAGTATTCTAGCAACTGTAATCGACGCATATAAGATTTGGTTAAGATCTTAAGTTAATTTATAGAAAAAATGAATTTGAAATAATTTTATTAAATGATTTTAAATTTACCCATATCTTGAAACCAACTGTTTTATTAATGAAAGAAACATAACCAGTGATTGTTTGGTTTATATATATATTTTTAATATCCTCTAGGGCTTATTGCTTTTTTTTAATATACTAGCGACCCGCCCCAACTTCGCACGGTTGTAATGTAGATGTCAACTTTAATGAAATACTGTTAAAGGCAGTTTTGATCTACATGACATATACAACGTATATAATGTATTAAGTCGGATAAGGAATAATCCTGTATTTTATAAAATAGCTTGGTAAATAACAAATAATTATTTTTGTTAAAAAATAAAAATGGTTACTGTGGGTTATCCTTTAGAGATAAATAAATGTCATTACAGACTTTTTTTTCGATTTTTTAAGATATATAATTCCGTTGTACATTTATTTGATCGATCTCGTAAAGTTTATCTCGTAAAAATTAGAGGTGACTGCACGATGTCTACAAATGTTTAAGTTTGTTTTGTTTAATAGCTAAAACAGTCACAACAATAATGTCTTTGTTTCTTTCTAATTGTTCATTACAATATCTTCCCAGCTGAAATCCGATGCTTTTACACTTTCGCGTAAAACAAAGTTGGTGTTATTTCGTCTTTAAAGACGATGTCTATTTCGTTTTATATAATGAATCTTTAATTGTATGTGTATATGATTCTTTATATACAGAATATATGTATGTATGTATATAGGTATTACTAATTACTAATTTATGTTGATATTGTTTCCGGCTGACGGAGAAGGAATACATAGTGAGGAAACGTGAACCTTAGAAATATTTTTACAGTACCACCGCATATGGAAAAATATAGAAAACTATCAGTTGTTCAGAGTACAGAAAATGATATAAGTGGATCTTTAAATAATAAAAAAGTAATGTCCTCGAGGGATATATCCAATCTATGGTTACGCGAGAGTTAATAATAACAAATTAATTATACAAGAAATTAAATTCCGGTTTAAATTATTCGACTTAAAAAGCGTCTTCTCGAGTCCCTCTACAAATTGCGACTTGCGATCCTGCAAAATTAATTTTAGTCTTTTTTTTACAAAGCTAATTAAGCATTAAATGGTTTATTTCATACGTAAATAATAATAACACGATGGTGTTGTTATCTTTGTTCTAAACGATTGTCTACTAAGTAACATTAGTTAATTTTTAATTGTCTAACTATAATACTACAACAGAATGTATCAGTAGTCGTTTTGTATAGACTTGATCTACTTTTAAACTCACAACTTGCTTTTTATTCTACCTGATTTATCAAAATATATACTAAAACTAGATCAAAGAATGCATCTCTATGACATTATCACCTCTGTACTTTTATCCTACCTAAGTAAGGTGGGCACAACATGTTATCCAATTCCACTCTCTCCGTTCAGATGTCATTTTTTTTTTATTGAAGCACGAAAACGCACTGCCCTATGCCTGATGGTAAGCATAGTACAGTCCAAAAACAGTGGCGACCACCGAGATCGATCGCCGCTGTCATGCCGGCCATAATGACGAAAGTCACCCAGTACTGGATATGCACTGGCTGATCCCGAAACACGACGCGCAAAAGCGAGTCACTATGACGGGCTTTTTCGCCATGTACATGGTGGTTGCGACCCAGTCGGGCTGTAAAACCCTACCACCCCGCTATCGCCATTGCCTCGTTCGTTGATCAGCAGGGTGCACCACGTGCAGGTGAGGTTGGCTTGGGTGTCTCAAGTCTTAAGATGTTACTCGACACTCCTTACACCCCTAGTCATCTCAGTATTCACACCTTTTATACACATCATTTTTCACACATTCCATCCATTACTTTTTTCAGTCTTCCTTTACTCCTATATCCGTCCACCATTATACTCGATACTTTTCTAGTTATATGATTTTCATCTCTCCTCATGACATGCTCATACTATGGTAACCTATGAATCCTCAACTTCTCTTTCACTGGTGCAATTTACAAACTTCATCGAATAAATTTAGCGGGGTGGTAGGGTTTTACAGCCTGACTGGGTCGCAACCACCATGCATATGGCGAAAAAGCCCGTAATACTGATTCGCTTCTACGGGTCGCGTTTCGGGATCAGCCTGTGCATATCCAGCTTATTACAGACAGGCCGGCATGATAGTGGCGACCGGCGATGGACAGTGTATCAATCGGTGGTCGCTATTATCTTTGGATTGTACTGTGCTTACCATCAGGCATAGTGCAGTCATTTTGCTGTACTACAATAAAATAAAATAAAATTGGGCAGTGAATATGAATTATTTAAATCTATTTATTTATTCGAATCACCAACAAATTTACACTTGAATAGTATAAGGACAGTACAACATATACATTTAGAAAGAATAACTCTGTACAACTGTAATCTTAATTATAGGTGTTTACAACGTATTATATGGTAGAGCAAATAACTTAATTAAAAGGTTATAAGGAAAAAAAACTAATTTAACATATGCGAAAGCCAGCAAAATCGCGACTACCGTGAGGTTCTCTCGAACCTTCCTCATGCGTACGCTGACGTTGTGGAATGGGTTGCCCAGCACGGTTTTTCCTCAGGACTATGATATGGGGCTCTTCAAGAAGGGATTGAAACGCGCTCTTCAAGGTCATCAACTCAACAGCGATGCCCTTGGTGTTGCAGTTGTTCATAGGCGACGGTAACCACTTACCATCAGGTAGGCCGTCAGCCTGTTTGCTGCCTTTATGGCATAAAAAAAAAAAATGCGATTATAATTTCAGTAGGGAAGTTTTGAGTTATAAGAAATAATTATAGTAATTAAAAAAAAGTTATAATAATGAAAAAGAGCTATTCGGATTGATGCCTGCTGCTGAGTTCCAATACTAAACGAGTCGCCGCAAATTAAAACTCCTTCCTTGACATCTTGATGGTTGGAGGTTTGCTACTGTGTGGTTTTCGCAAGATTTTTCTTTCACATACATCGTTTCTTGGAGTGAACTCCTACCGGCGGCATTTCCGGACCCCTATAACGAACAAAATTTGAAGAAGCATGCTTACTTCGTTCTCAAAGGCTGATAACGCATCTGCGTGTCGGAATTATCCATGAGCTTACCATCAGGTGACCAGCATGTCTGTTTGGCTCTAATCGCATAAAAAAGTAACATATGCTCATGGCACTTCAAAAGGTTATTACCTATATATTTTCAAATATGTATACACTTATTTCACCTTTCTGAACAAAATTTAACAATTTAACCTGAATATCTAAAAATCTAGTGTCATGTCATGTCATGTATGTCTACGATGAACCCCGAAACTAATCAATCGATTTTCATGAAAGTTGACATTTATGTATTATTTGTTCCGACATGAGAAATAGGATAATATGTATTTCGATTAATAGCCTCAATATTTTTTATTACAAATGAAATGAATGTCAATGTTGATTATTCTTATTAATTATACGTTTCAGAAGTCTAACAGATGGCGCTCTAAATTAGTTAGTTGACAGAAAACTGTGCGACTGACTGTTATAGATATGTCATAGAGGGGGCTACGTATTAATTTTGAACTCCTTTGCTTTAATTTAACATCTGATTACTAAGCCACTGTAACAGGTAGCCGGGTCAGGTAGTATTATATAATTTCTTAATGCTTTTGTCTGCAATTATTTTATTTTATCATTTAATTCTTAATTATTTAAATTATATTATAAAGTATAAATATTTGATTTGTAAACCGTTGGTACCAGCAAAAAGTGTAATAAATCTACCAAAAACGTTGAACTATACACTTTATTCTAAGAACAATACACTAATGTTGACTCTGTTGGTAACCTAAATAAACAAAGAAACACAAAGTATTGATGAATTGAGAGACACTGCATTTATATGTTAAAATTTTACCGACAACACGGCGAGATGAAGTTGCAATCTTTACCGCATTTAGTACTAGTAATCTCGACGTATAAAAGTCTATAAAAGTATCAAATCATTAGATAAACCATATAAGCACTATTACCATAAATCTCCAGATGATACAGCCAACTTGATCGTAAAGTGAAGCATTTGGCATAAACATAAGATTTCACGGCTACTAAGTTGAACAGTTTGTTGTTGGCTCGCTCTTATCAGCTAGTATATATACACGTCTTTTATTACTTATTACTTACAACAGATTATGAATAAACTAGCTTCTATGAATAAACACTATGAGGCGTTATGTGTGCTGCACCTAGGGTTGTCAAAACTTCTTTGTTGATTATACTATTTGGTTTGATGAAAGAACTAAACTGAATGTAAAGGATCAGTGACTAATAAAATCATCTGAACGTATTAGTGTATTTATTTGTCTACTCTCGTACTTCTGTCGCGTCATTATTAAAATTACAATAACTTTTGATAGAGTGAACCGATTTTAATGAAATCAAGACTAAATGTTACTCGATGATAGGTTTTATGACTTATCGTGAACACAGCACTTAAGCAGTGATGCGGGTTCAAACCAACAGACAGACAAACAGACAGACATTTCTAAAAATGATTAAAATGTATTTTGTAACTTATTATATAATTCCAAATCTAAATTGTACAGACACTTTAGATTTACGTTCTTATTATATTTATAGACTAGCCTCTGCCCGCGACTTCGTACGCGCGAACACTAATACGCCGAAATTCTCAAAAGGAAATAAAATCCCGATTTTGAAATATTTTTCATCTGTGCTCCGCTCCTATTAGTCTTAGCATGATGACATATAGCGTATAGTCATTCTCAATGAATGAGCTATATTACATTAAAAGAGTTATTCAAAGGGGACCAGTAGTTCCTGAGATTACCCCATACAACATCGCAACATCACAACGTGACAAACTTTACCTCTTTATAATATTAGTATAGATATTTGGATATACTGTATATCTACAGTTATCTTATGCCTATGGATTTGTTTGAATAAAATATTACATATCTGAGTAAATGATTTGACGTTACTTTGCACTTCCACTTGGAATTGGTTTGTTATTTCATTCCAGGCGGAAGTGCAAAGTAACGTCCATATAAGTATTTATGCTGGATTACCCCAAAGCAATACCTTTATCAATAAAATAGTAGATTTATGCATTTTATATTACTCCAGCAGGATTATAGTACGTAGACCCGAAATATACTAATAGAATATTTTAAATAAATTGAATCCACAGTTTTAAGTAAAATAGAAAAAGAAATAGGATTATTCAGCGTGAAATGAAAGCATATAAATTTACGGTAAGACTATGAAAACAAATATAAAAACGACCAAAATCGGATTACACTCGAGAGCTTTTCAGCAAAAACCAATAGTGCGAGGTCCCGAACAGCCCGCAGCGACGTACGGCCGCCGTGTTATCTCATTTTTATATATATATATACATTAAATTCGACGTAGTTCTATGACTTGTTTCATCGAATTAGAAAAAAATATATTACTCTAGTCAATGAATAGATATTACAAAACAAAGTAGCTTTTACCGTGTGTCTTTGTGTCATTTTAGTTTTTCACTACACACAATATTTTGATACAATTTTGATTATTATTTTGGATTTTTTTAAAATAATGTTTGTAATAAATACATGTCTTGATTAACATGATTAATGCGAAAATGAGCTTATTTATTTATTACACGATCACTCGTCAACTACTTAACCCATCATTATAAAATTTAGCATTCCCATTGTTATAGGCACAGAAAATGACACAGAGTGACTTTCATCTTGAAGAAATATATTGTTCGCAAAGGATAAGCTATTATTATAGAAAATTAATATTTTGTATGAAGTCGTAGGAAGGAGTTTTAATTTGCTCTCAGTGGAATCGCTGCCTAAACGTTATGAGATACAAGTAACTAAAACTATACACATCTTACAACGGTTTATGGAAACGCCTATTATAACGTGTTTCCTTTCCAAGAATAATGCACACAAGGATATTTTTTTTCCTTTTTAAAAAATGATCCAAGCACTGTTACTTCACGCTGGTTTTCTGCGTGTCGGTTGGTGCTACCCCGGGCAAGCAGACCCATTCATGCTGAACCTGTAGAAGCTTCAGCGTGGGGTTGTAGTCCGGTGAAGGGATGTAATCCGGTGAAGCTGTAAAGGCCAAAAAATAAAGGCCAATAGCGTAGTCAGTTCGAGAAAAAAAAAGCTTTAGCGTGGCGGCTCTACCACCTACAAAAGGTCTCTTACAGGCTGATGGTGATGTTTTTGAACTAGACGTAACCGTGCATATAAATATATGCACACATACATACATATAAAACCCAATCGCAAGCAGCTCTCAATCATGTATTCGCTACATCCATGACAATTGCAAAACAAAATTTGCCTCTAATATAAACAACTTTTCAACCCTCTCGGTTATTTTTCGTTTCAATATTATATGCGTAATTTACCACTATTCTAGTGTAGTAGGCCTATCGCTGTCTCGCTCTCTACCATGTTACACATTATAATTTCATGCTCGGTTTCACTCACCGCTTTATACTCGGAACAGGAGGAGGTTAACGTCCGATACTTACGTGATTAGTTCGTATTGTACGTTTGGTTGGATTGACGCGACTTGTCTGGCAGTTTATAGCGGATTTTAAACAGATAATTATTTGTTTTGAATAAGGGTATTATGATAAAATAGTTGTTATTCTTGCAGTATATTTCAGTTTGATTAATTGCAGCAGGGATTAATCGTTTACGAAAAAAAAAAGTTGACGCACCGATGTCTTTTTTTAGGGAGCAGGGATTTTATGCTATTAGTTATATTATAATTCGTCACTAGATGGCATTAAGATAAGTTTATATTGTTATTTTTTTTCTTATAAGTATAGTAACTTTTGTCAACTAATCAAGGTGGCGGGTTTTCAAGGTGGTAGAGCCACGCTGAAGCTATTACTGGTTTCAGTATGAATGGCTCGGCTCGTCCGGGGTAGTACCGCCCAACACACAGAACACCGACGTGAAGTTGTTACTTCACGTCGGTGTTCACAGTGCTTGCATTGTTGCGTTTCGTTCGGTCAGTAAGAGTACCGGAGACCTACCTCCTCTCCCTCCCTCCAACCCACACTTTTCCCTCTCCCTCTCCCTCCCCCAAACACAAGATGCCAACACACTTGCGACTCCCCTGGGGTTGCTAGTGTCTATGGATGGCGGTGATCACTTAACATCAGGTGATCCACCTCTCCGTTTGCATCCTATGATATAAGAAAAATAGTCTTCTAGATTATTACTGCTTTGTAGAGTATGTAATAATAAAACAAGGGTATTATAATAATTTTTTAACAAGATGGTGCACCTCTTGTTACAACTTTCTAGGGCGTTTTTGCGGAAAGCCAGAATCCACGTTCCGTGGTATTATTTCCCAACTTCACTTGTGCCAAATAACAAAACTATATTACGTAAACTGCCACTAATATTATAAAATATAGAGTCAACTAATTTTATAAAAAAGAGACTAGGTCCCATAATGCTTTGTGATAATCTCCGTATATGTCCATTCGATCTTGATGGAGAAAGTGTTTGCAATCAAATCGTTTAATAATTTTGTCAAGCATGTGATTGCTAATATTAAGACATTTAACGGACGTTAATTAATACGACTCTCTTACCTGCATTTAAAAAAACATTTTGAAATAATCATGTCTCTCTCTCTCTCTGATTTGTATTATCTATATCAGGACTAACAAATCTTGGTGCCTTAATATTATTTTTATACAACATGTCAAAGGAATGAGTTCTGTATCGTATCAAATTGCGATCACCCCTCTCTCCTTCTATATTGCCAATCCCCAATGATCTCTTTGCGAAAACAACGAGCTTGAAAAAAGACTACATGAAATTTCAAAATCCCGCCAAAAACTCATGTTTCTATTTTACTGAAATCGATACATATATTTGGAAAATATGCCAGCTTTTATGTCGTAAAATTGCAACAAATGTACGCGAAAGTGTCACCACCTGCGGGCGATGTCGATAAATTATGATAACGCGTTACACCCGAAGCGCGACCACACCAGCCGTCGCGGTCACGGCTATCTCGCTTGCCGAATTTGCGCTTACCCTAATGCGTATTCATACCGATGACCTGTTTTTGATGTCATTTATTTTATTTCATTTCTGTCCTCATTGCACTTTTCACTATTTTTGAAAAAAGAATAGCTTATAACATAAAATGTTATAGAAATTAGTCAAGGTATAACGATAAACGTCAAGTAAGTTGGAACGGGTCCTGGAAGATAATGTATAGCGTCATTATTTATATAGGCGAAGTCACGAGTGGTTATGTATATATCACCAGTTTTTTTATACCACAATCTGTTAAATGTTAAATGACAATCAGTGTTATTATTAAAAAGTTAAATACGTATTAAATACTTTAAAAAGGTTTCGTGCTAAATGCACCGCGCTCGTCCGAGGCTTGTTCGCGTTATCCATTTTTTGCAAATCTAATCTAAACTAACCAAAGCGAGACAAAAGAGCAGGATGGCGAACATTCAGCGAGCGCGATGCATTGAGTACGTAACCTTTTTAAAGCAAGTATTCAATACATATTTAACTTTTTTTGTACTTAGAGGGGACTGGCTCTCAAGTGCAGTTGCTGAAACACATCAAAAAGTGCTTGGCAACAGATTTTCAACTTGAGGATGATATTTGGCGGTCTTAAAAAATGCCCTACCACCATGCTATTTGCTTCATCACGTTATTATTACCGAAAGTTAATTTGCTAGGATTCGAACCTACGTCTATCGACATTGTGTCTTTTTTTTCGATCTGACTACGCTATTGATCCAGCAAGACCTTAACAGCTTCACCGGACTACCGACATTGTGTCCGAACACGCTATCAATAAGTCTAACTAAGCCATCGTTGCTACGTTATGCGAAGCTGTCTCTTTCTTGAAAGAATATCCCGGTTGAAACAACAGAAAATCCCATCGCAAGATCTCCGGATAAAACGCGTTGTCGTTTTGTCCTAAGTTGATTTATCGTCCCAACGAATGTTTCAATAGAGATCACTTCCATAAATCAGATTCTGTATTAAACCATTTCTGTTTCATGTGACATACTTCCTCACGATATTGGAAATCATTATACATTGAAATAAACTCAAGTTCTAGAATATGTATTCTACAGAATATTATGCATTATATAAATATTTAAAGTCATAGTACGAATAGTGGTGATGCCATAATGGCTCAGTGGTAGTGCGATTGGATATCGCGAGGATCAATGTGGGTTGAAATCTTATGAGACTACATTTCGGTGATGAAATCGTCGTATGGCGATATTTTATCCAACTACCTAATTACTCATAATTAAAAAAAAATCATTGACTAAAATATACTTATGTAATGAACAATAAGAAGAAATCGAATGATTAATTTATACTGATCTGAAACAACATAATTGCAAAAAGAAAAAATTAAATAAGCTTATGGACTAAGCGAGCAAAGCCATGAGCGAAGACGTAGTGACAAATATATTTAGTTTACGAAATACTATGTTATTATGTATGCTAAACTAGCAACCGCTTGCTATTTTGTTTGCATTACATTACAATAAAAACCATGAAAACAATGACATATACGCTAACGCCACCTTGTAACGAGCAATGATAATTATTTTGCATTAATACGGTATTGTGTTACCCCAGAGGTATGACATGGGATCTTCAAAAAGGCATTGAAACACGTTCTACAAGGTCGGCAACACAATATTGATGATCCTGCTGTTCCACTTGTGTTTAGGCGACGGTAACGATTTAACATTAGATGGGTCGCCTGCCTGTTTGACACCCTTTGGCATAAAAAAGCCGAGGTAGTTATAAGGACTACCAACAAAAGTGAAAACTCAAAACAATAGAATAAGTTATATTTTTAATTTCATAATTTGTATAACTATTGAAGTTCCCAATATTAGTCTGGTTTTCATATCAATTAACACTCAGAATAATAATCACATACATTTTATAAAAATAAAATAAATAAAATAAGCCTTTATTGCTGTAAAACTACATTAAAATAAGAACACAACGTATTTCAGTTATCGGCATCCGGTTTTTTCTGTTACAGCTTGTCCTGCGACAAAGGCCTCCTCTAAAGATTTCCACATCTCCCTATTTTTCGCTATTTGCATCCATGCTGGACCAGCCACTTCTTTTATATCATCTTCCCATCTTTTATTCTGTCTACCTCGGCTTCTTTTATTCTCCCTGGGGTACCATTCTGTTATTAGTTTAGTCCATTTCTCTTTTTCATCTCCTATTATATGTCCTACCCATCTCCATTTTAATTGTCTAAACACTGTTGAAATATTTTTAAATTTTGTTATCGCTTTAATTTTGTTTAATCTTACTTTGTCTCTTTTTTAACTCCCACAACACTTCGTTCTATGCTGTTCTGACATACAATTATTTTGTTGGCTAATTGTTTTGTTAATGCCCATGTTTGGCATCCATATGTTAGGCATGGTAGAATGCATGTATTGTAAATTTTTCTTTTTTCATTAATAGGCATTTCGTTATTTTTCATGACTTCACTAAGAGACCAAAATTTTTTCCACGTGTTGGTTATTCTTCTGTTAATTTCTTTATCCATTATGTTTTCTGTAGATATTACCTGCTCCAAATGCTTTTGCACTTTCATCTGATAATTGTTGTAGCATATTTTGTAGTGCGTTTGGACATTCTGAAAAAAGGATTAGATCATCCGCGAATCGCAAGTGGTTTAATTTTTCGCCGTTTATATTAAGTCCGTACTGCGTCCAGTCTAAATTTCTAAATATCATTTCAAGAACAGCTGAGAATAATTTGGGTGATATTGGATCTCCCTGGCGTACACCTCTTTCAATAGGAAATTCTTCACCTAACGTTTCGAGTTTTATTTGTGCTGTGCTTTTAGAATATATGTTTTTCATTAATCTTATGTATTTTGCTTCAATCCCTTGTCTTTCTAATGCTTCCCATATGTATTCGTGTTTCAGTGAATCAAAAGCTTTATTAAAGTCAACAAATCCTAAATAGTACCTTTATTGTATTCTTTACATTTTTGGAGGATTTGTCTTAAAACATGAATATGGTCTACTATTGAAAATTTACTACGGAACCCGGCTTGCTCTTTTGGTTGGTTTTCGTCGAGTGTATGAGTAATTCGAAATAAGATTATTTTTGAAAATATTTTATAAATATTGGACATTAAACTTATGGGCCTGTAATTGCTGATGACTCCTTTATCTCCCTTTTTATGTAATAATATTACTGTTGATTTGGTCCAATCTTTCGGGATTGTTTCTGTGCCAATAATATCATTAAATATTTCTGTTAGTTTTGGAGCAAGTACCGGCAAAGTAATTTTCAGTACTTCGTTCGTTATTTGATCTGATCCGGGTGTTTTATCTGCTTTCTGTGTGCTTATAGCTCTAACAGTTTCATCATTTAGTATTGTTGGTATTGATTTTACATTTGTTAATGTATCCCTTTCACATATACTTTGTTTTTCTTTTTGACTGCAGTACAGGTTCCTATAATATTCTGTTGCAATTTTAAGTATTTCCGGCCGACTACAAGTCGTTTTTCCATCCTGATTTTTAACATTTGCCATCCATATCTTTTTATCACTTATTTCCTTCATTGCTTTCTTTATTCCTCCGGTCTTCTTTATAAACTTTTCTAATGTTTCTAATCTTTTCAGTTTACGATCTTTCCTTAGTTGTTCATTAATTTTTTGCTTACATTTTATACAACTTATTAAATCAAGCATACGATTAGCTGCACAATCTCCAAACAAAATATAAATATTGATGTGCACAGGCCGTTATACAACACGTAGCTAGTTTAATGCAAACAGCGCAAGCGCAATACAGTCGGTCACGCTTACCAGCATGTCATGACGCGAAATTATAAGTTTAGCTCTTGCCAAAAAAATACCGCTCAATGCACCTTAAGATATTTTCACTTAAAAAATAAATAAAAAAAAGGATACCATAAAACCTTAATGATAATATACCGGAGTGACCAACTTTCACGATTATTTGTCGAATGATGACATATACATATACACATATATAAGTCCACATTACAAATAAAAACAAATTCTATTACAGAGGTAGGTATTTAATGATTTTCTAACCTGCTTAAATATTTCCTCGTATCCATCAAAGAGTATATTTTTAGATTTAATAATTTATGGAAAACAACTTCTATCTATTCAACTAGACTAGCAATGTGAATAACAAAATCGTAAGGCGTGGCTGAGACGGGAGCATTGGAGCAATGACGCAAGGATTTCGATTAAATTCGAAAAAAGAGATTAATGAGATTGTCTTCATTGTGGTACTGAGATTTTCACTCGACCTAATCAGAATGTATGATGATTGGTCCGACGAGTTTCGGCCATGGCGACCACTTTGACCCCTAAACTTATAAACTCGGAGTCCAGTAATAGAAGCAGTCAGATGCACAGGATATATTAAGGTGCACAAGTGTACGCGCAAAACACAGGTGCACATACTCGTCCTTGTTCTTCTGGAACCAGTGGAACGGGAACCTTTACGATTAGAGAAGGACTCGGACACATGGTACAGTATCCCGGTGAGAAAATACAGGGGGTCAGTACTATCTCACACTCCCTTAATCGCCTTTTACCCACGGGAAGATATGGGGTGGTGCTATTCTACTCTGCCGGCACCACACAGCTATATCAGGATGTATAATAACCAATACAGAGACCTTCCCTATAAAACACACTCAGGTACGAGAATTTTTTTAGTAATCAGACATTGAATAATTTACTAGTGGTCGTTCAGTTCATCCATAGTTTCAACAATTCAACCACACTTATTATGGGTACAAAGATTTTTTTCATTACGTCTTTTTTCGTTTTTTTGCAATATATTATTATCTGTATTTTTTTTTCTATATTTCAAGATAGTATTGAGTATTGTATTGTACAAATATTGTATACTGTAAACGAAAGTAGTACGACTTAAAAACACATATCTTATCGATGGTGTGAAAAAAAAATCTCTTTTTTTGTAACATTAAAACAAAAGGATGAGAAAAATGTACTAAGATATTTTATCACAGTGTATAATATATAATACACAAAACAGCGAGTCTAGTGAAATATGTAATTCATTGTAAATACACCTTATATCTTTACAAATTTTATTCGAAAATACGAATTTCTCGGAAACTTAATTTACGCACGTTCTCATATGAACCGAGAAATGTAAAAGTAATTTACCTGTATTTGATATCTTTAATATAAAATGTATATTTATAAAGCTCATCTCATAGGGAAAGATAAAACAATGTATTATATTTAATTAATATATGTATATTTAGATTTTAAGAGCGTACACACAGTTAACTCTTGAGTTGGGCGTAAAACAATAATTTCGTTTCTGGGGGGTTTTAGTCTGTCATGTATTTGATTTTATATTTTATTCATGATCTTGTGTTATTTGAATCTATATTTTGTAAATTTGGTGGTGTTTTACGTAATATACTTAGTTTATTGTGCATAAGTGAAGTGAATGGAAAATAATACCACGGAGCATGAAATTCTGAGATGCCACAAAAACTCCCTGGAAGGTTCTAACAAGGGATCCACCATCTTGTTAGAATATTGGCTCACACGACACAATATTGAAGTGATCGCACGACGCTTGTAATATTATTGACTACGTGACAGTGGCAATAATAATCTGAAAGATTGATTGCCAAAAATAAAGTAAAAAAAAAATACAATAATTTATTTTTTGTATCTTGACCTTTTCTGTTGCTGTTATGATTAGTTTTAAAAATTATGATGTAAGAAAGAATCGAAGGATATTTTTTTATAACCGTTACATTTCATAAGATAATTAATTCCATAACTTTTTTTAAAATAAAACTAGTTTTTGTTCACGTCTTCGCTCATGTTAAGATAGATTTACTTTTTGTATATGAAAGGTACTCTTTGTGCTTTTTGCACCTTTGACAACATGTATTAAAAATTTCATGATGATTGGTTCAGTAGTTAGGTTGTTTAAGATAAAAAAAAGTAATTAATATCTATGGTATTATTAGCTGGCCCGGCCATGCTTTGCTGTGACTGTTATTTTGAAAACAAAAAAAAAGGTCTGGTGGACGGGATTTTTTTTCAGCATCTAGGCAACGGTATTTTAAAGTGTCAGCTAAAAAAAAATAGGTTCAAAGAAAATACCTTAATAATAATATTAATTGATCTAAATTTTATTGTTATTAAACTTAACTTAAACTTGTTATTAAACTATTAAATTTTTTATTATTATTAAACTTGGCACGAATCATGTACTATTGTAAGTATATGTACAAATATTGGCAATGCTTGTCGACGGATTTTGGTACCGTTTCAATTCTGAGGCGATAAATTCATTCCGCAACGGAAATTCAACTAATACAGTTAAACCAGAAATAAGATCATTTCATATAGAGCTGCAAGTGTACTAGATTTAACTAGAATTCTGTGTTATTATAATACTCTTAAGAATATATAATAATGTGTTTTTCTACTTCATTAACATTATATGTAGGCAATAGATTAATTTTCTAATATTATAAATGATAATGTGAGTTTGTTTGATGAACAATTCGGAAATTCAATGAATATAGTTGTATAAAAAATAAGATAATTTTATATGGAATTGCAAGGTTACCAGATTCTAACACAGAATTCACGAACCACGTTATCAGAACTAGAGAGAAGGATACATTAGACAAAGTACTGCTTTCGAGGAATATAATTTAAAATCTAGATATTGTAGATCGTAGAGCCACGCAGAAACTGTTACTGGTTTCAGCATGAATGTGTTGGCACGCCTGGGTAGTACCGCCCGACCCACAGATACACTGATGTGAAGTAATAGTGCTTGCATTGTTGCGTTTCGTTCGGTAAGTGAGAGCGCCGGAGGACCACCTCACCAACCTATTCTCTCATCCCCTTTCCCCTTTACCCTCTCCTCCCCCATACACAGGCTGGCAACGCACTCGCTACTCCGGTATTGCTAGAGTTTATGGGCGGTGGTGGTCACTTAACATCAGGTGACCCACCTGTTCGTTGATATAAAAATACTCGTGCAAAAAGTGGTTTAAGTTGGATAATTTATCGAATTTTTGTCTCATATTCTTTGTCCACCTCTTTTCCCGTTACTTGAGGTCGGAACTTCTAACATTTTTGCCCCAAGCCATTTTTGTCTTAGGTTATACAATATTGCAGCCGGGCTTTCTTGAGATCTTTCACAATATTTGACCACCATGTCGAGGGTGGGCGGCCTCTACCTCTTTTCCATTAGGATAGGTTCAAAGATAGTTCTTTAGTGATTGCCTGATAAATCACAGTGTAATGCACAAACGATTGCGTCCACAAAGAGATGTACATCCATTGGGGGTGCAACTGAGTCGGAGGTTTTGGTAAAAGAAATCATCGTGATGAATTCATAATATGGTGGTGGGGCCTTCTCTAAGCAAATCTTATCATATCGTCTTTTATCATCAGTATGAGATTGCGATGAAACGCTAAAATCTTTTGTAGGTGGTAGAGCCACGCTAAAGCAATTAGTGGCTTCAGCATGAATGGGTGTCAGCTCGCCCGGGGTAGTACCACACGACCCACAGAAAACCAACATAAAGTGACATTGCTTGCATTTCGTTTGGTCAGTGAGAGCGCCGGAGGCCCACTTCTCCTCACCCTCCCTCTCTCCGCTTCCTTTCCTCAAAATACAGGCTAGCAACGCACTTGCGACTCCCCTGGTGTTGCAAGTGTCTATGGACGGTGTTGATCCTTTGACATCAGGTGCCCCACCTGTTCGTTTTCCTACTATCATAAAAAAACCTGTGAAGTATACAAGAAGAAGGAAGACATCGTTGTCATGCCGGCTTACAAGCTTCTTGGAAGTGGGTTATGTAGTAACTGAATTTAAAACCTCACAAACAAAACGTGACTCGCTTATATACGCTAAACGGCCCCACTTGATTGCCCTAGAACTCCTAACCCATCCTATATATCTAAATAACCTTGCATTTTTGGAAACAGTAAAATATAGAAACTCTCAACTTACGTTCGATTAGTAGGTATGAATCGTTGGTTTGACGGAAAAAAACCTGCTTCATCAAATCTATGTCAAAAACCGCAATGAAAAGCGTTTTACCGCGAGGGCAAAGAAAACCACATTGTCCGACTTACTGTACTAAACATAAATTTTGTTCAGAGATGTACTCAGGTTCAATTGGGGGCTCAAACTCGTATTTTTATGGCTCGTATTTCATTATATAACTTAAAACGGATACTTATTTAGAAAAAGTTCCTTCACGCGGCTTGTGATAGGAATTGGGTGGTAGAAATCGTCACGTAAGAAACAAACCTTTTGTACCCTCCTTGGCAATATTTCTCTATCTCACTGCTTTTGTATTGTAGGAAACTGTAAGTACGTGGGCAAGTATTAATATTCGTGCAGAATATCGTGCGCTGGCGGTTGAATACTATTACTACTAATTGTATGAATTTTTGATTAACATTTTTCATTATATATTATTGTTTTATGTATTTAGCGTTTTCTAATATTCTAAAATTTACTATTTGTATCAAATTTTTGAATAAGTGAATGTTTTCCCTAAGATATTAAAGTCAGCTTTTGGATTTGATTCTTTACTGCAAGTTTTTCGTAGTCGAAAATTATACAAAATAAAAATATGCAAATTATACACCCATAAAGATACAGTGGCGTTAATGAGTATAATGCTTTTACATGATAAAAATATATAACTACAAACAAATTTAAATCTCCATATCCAATTACATTAGGGAGTTGAAGAAAAAGCTAGAGAACTTCGTCCCTGTTATTCATTTGACTTCTCTTAAATAGTATATTGGAATGTATTTCATCATTTGGTATTCAGTAGTCATAACTACTTATAGTCATTTTTAACAAAACAAAACCACCTTGACCGCAGTCATAATAAGTTGATACTTTATGGTAGTATTAAATGTGTCAAAAAATCTTGCACAGCCGAACGATGATCGTCCGACCATAGGAATTAAAAATGATGAAAGCCAATGAAACTACTTTCAACATTATGATGCCCTTTAAAACCTAAATACGTCCCTGATGACGGTATAATACAAACGTTCTTTGGGAAAAATATTTTATTTAGTGGGTCTCCTTTGCTATCCGAGTGGGTCGGGCAACAATAAAAATATTATATACGTACTTACATAAACGCTACGCAGTTGCGGTATTTTTGGACAAAGGAGAGATTGGAGCGTTTAAAATGAATTTATTTTAGATTTTCCAATGCAATACGTTTTTATATCGTGGAATCTTATTTTCAATACTCTATTTAGTTTGGGATATACTGTAAGATTATAGAAGTTATTTTTGAGCGCCAATTTTATTTTAAAATACTTACAGTTATGCGTCCTAACTAAAGGTTTTTGCACCTGTCTTCGCAACAATTCATATGGATTTAGAATATTAAGCATTAGTTACTCGCATAGCTTAAAGGTTTTTGCACCTGTCTTTGCAACAATTCATATAGATTTAGAATATTAAGCATTAGTTACTCGCATAGCTTTTATAGGTGGAACAATTTATCAGCTCGGCTGATTATTTTGTAAGTGAATGCATTATAAACAAATCTTCGAATCTTTAGGCTTAATAATTGTACTATACAAGTATAGGAAACACTGACATATAATTAAAATATTGGCTGTCCTTGTCCCACACAGGATGAAACATACCACTGACGATAGCGTGTGAAACTGAATCCTAATGTAAAAGGCATTTTTTTTATGCTATTGGTGACAAATGAACATGCGGGTCACCTGATGGTAAGTGATCCCTACCGCTCATAGACACCTGCGACACAAGGGGTGTAAAGGGTGTCGAGTAACATCTTAAAACTTTAGACACCCAAGCCAACCTCACCTGCACGTGGTGCACCCTGCTGATCAACGAACGAGGCAATGGCGATAGCGGGGTGGTAGGGTTTTACAGCCCGACTGGGTCGCAACCACCATGTACATGGCGAAAAAGCCCGTCATAGTGACTCGCTTCTGCGCGTCGCGTTTCGGGATCAGCCTGTGCATATCCAGTACCGGATGACTTTCGTCATTATGGCCGGCATGACAGCGGCGAGCAGCGATGGATAATCTGTATTTCGATGGTCGCCACTGTTTTTGGATTGTATTATGCTTACCATCAGGCATAGTGCAGTCACTTTGTCGTGCTTCAATAAAAAAAAAAAGAAGAATCACAGATGCGTTGCCGGCCCTTAAAAAAGGAGTAGGCTCTTTTCTTGAAAGATTGTAAACTGTAATAGTCCGAGAACACTGGGAGTTCGTTCCCGAGAACGAACTGTTAGGATAGCTTTCTGTGGGTCCTTTTTAAAGAAAAGGCAAAGTTCACTGACGCACAACTTTTATTGAATGGTTAACACAAAGTATGGTGTCTCGGCGCGAGACTTTACAATGCGACTGAATCCGGACGACTGAGTAATACAACTGTTTTTAAATGTCATTTACAATGGCTTATATATTATTTTGAATAAAGCTTGCTGAGCATTTCTCAATATTAATATAATATCATAACAGAACGTATGTGGGAAAAACGAACGTGAGAATCGCACAATGGAGGACTTCCAACCATCGAGATGGTATTGATGGTCTTTTTTCAGGCACAGGTTTTTAATTGAATCATTTTTCATGTCTTCTTTACCTACATAAATATTAAAAGGTCACCATAAAATGATTTTATGAATTATTCCGACAGGAATTCTCGTAGAATCTATAGATACATAACTTGTTACTACTTACAATACGTAATCATTTTATTCAATGCCTTTTAGATAACTTAATATTAAAGTTAAAGAGGTACTGCATTTTACCTAGTTGCCATGGTCTAGTTATTTGCCCGGCGCAATATCAATTAGATGTTTGTAGGTTTGAATCCCGGCATACACCAACTAATGTCCCGAAATTCACGTAGATTAACTACTTTCTAATGGTGAAACTATCGCCTGACGGTAACGGTGTCATTGTGAGGAAACCTGAACTTGAGAAATGTTCTTGTAGTAATAATGTATGTGAGAATACATAGAACTGTGGATTTGTCAGAGTATGAAATCGCCAATACATCGTAGGCTGGTGTGGTGATTGTACCCATACCTACCTTTGGGAAGAGGCCTATGACCCTGCAGTGAGCCTCTTACAGGCTAATGATGATGATGACATTATCTAGCTAACCTACGCTATAATGTTGGGGGTCAAGGTCTCATCTCGCGCTTATTTTTATCACAGATCAAATCTATCCTAGCACATTACTCCTGACCTACGAGAACCATTATAGGATTTATCTCTCACCAACGTATGTCCTCGCCATTCAGATGAGTAATAGCACAACTCGCAGTACTTAAACGGATCATCTTACTTAATCTGTATATAACCTAAGACAATGTGTAAAATAATTGATTTATACTCATAACAAATACACCACCTAGACACTGAAGACAATATCGTGAGGTTTTTGATATGAAACATCTAAAGGTGAGGATAAACCTGATTGTCGGTGTGGCAATACGTGTGAGATGTGGCGACGCGATGCCATGCGCAAGCGACTGTGCGCAATCTCTTTTGCCGCACTGAGCTCGTATACCTATAGTTTATACAGTGTTGTTTACTACGATACACATGTATTTCATATCTGCCAGGCGTCCCGTGACGGCTAATTTTTTTAAATTACTTTATACGTTTAGCATTTGTCCACGATCTCATCTGGTGTTAAAAAACAGTGTTGTCTAAGATGGTCAATGCAGTTGTCGGAACACACCAACCCGTTCTCTGGGAGACATTTTCAACTTGAAGGTTATAGCTAGCCAGGCAGACTTAGAAAAGCCCTACCGCCATGCTATGGAGGAGAAGGAAAGGGAGGTGGGCGTCCGGCGCTCTCACTGACCGAACGAAACGCAACAATGCAAGCACTGCTACTTCATGTCGGTGTTTCTGTGGGCCGGGTAGTACTACTCCGGGTGAGCCGACCCATTCATGCTGACTCCAGTAATAGCTTCAGCGTGGCTCTACCAACTAGACAATCCTCCGATCCAGTTGCTAGTATTTCAATTACGTCCATCGATGCGGTGTTCGAAATATCAACTAAACTATCATCGCTTCAATATATTTTAATTAGTGTTAGAAGTCACAAAAATAACTTACACAGTTTAGAGAATTAGCGAGCGACAATAACAGTAAGCTGTCCACATCTCTGGGTGAACCTATTTGTTATCCAACTAAAAACGTATTTTATATAATATGACACGAATTGTGTTAAAATTAAATATAGAACGGGCTATCATAAAAAAGTACCTCAATTTCCAAGTGAAGATAAAGTGAGTTAATCACCTCAAAGTTAATATAATTATAAGAGAAAAGGCGTCTGCCCTCCTTTATTTCTTTGTCTCAAAATTAGAAAATATAATTTCTTTGATACAGTTGTACACTTTTTAATTCAATTATTATATTTTTTAAAGTTAAGTTTCTGTAGATATCTCTGTATCAACGGCACAGATTATGGAGAACAGATAGTACAAAAGTTTAACGTACAAAAGTATTGAAATACATATATGCAAAATTCATTTCATCGCGAGTTCTGAAAAAAAAAACCGAAAACGCAGTCGTCGAAAATTATGTAAATTTGGCTAGTTTTCTTTTACTTAAAAATAACAATATAGCAAGCAAATCACATATCTTAAAAAACTTCGTTTTCTAACACACTACAAACATATACTACAAATAGCCTACGAAAGCTAAAGATCCTATTAGACTTCATAATGATTTATAATAATTATAAACACACAGTAGTACAACAAAAAAATCCCAGGGAGGGTTGATGACAGGCAGGCGGCTGATCGTAAAAATGAAGCCAAATCATACACCACAAAATGATGGTGGGATAAGGTTAAGAAAAAGAAAATATGCAAGATTCATTCGATCATTTTATCTTACTAGACCTTTCGTTGCTCTAATAAATATCTATAATATTAGTTAAGATTTTTACTTACATTTATTCACGAATGTTCTGCGGAACAATATTAAACCGTTTGTGTAGAATGGGCAATCTGTTTGCGCTTATTTGTGTCTGAATCCCTTGCATTACAATCTGCCTACAGCTGTCAGGCCCGTATAAAGAGATGACATTTACGTTTCTATTTCTATCACAGATTAGGGAATTTCCTACTAGTTAACAATAGGATTCAAACAAAACATTATTTTCTCGCAATATTTATTAGACACCGACAATATTTTTTCAGAACATTAGCTGTTTCTGATTTTAAATCGAGCAAAAAATAGATGCTTAATATTTGACCTAATTATCTCTAAAAAAACAAAACTGATATTCACCTAATATCTGAGGGCACGACAGTGCCCCTACCAAGCCAAGCAAAAAAGTGATCGTTATGGATAAAACCTGAAGCCTGAATTTTCAGTGACCCATCAGGCATTGTATAAACACGGTATATTTTAAATTTCATTTAATTTAGACGAGTACCTTAAGAATTATAACTAGTCACAATTTCTTAATTTTGTCACACACTGACTGATCGATCATCAAAACTTTAAGGCACTTCTAGCAGACATAGAAGCTTCAAATTTAGAATACCATTAGTGTTTAGTGTATAAATCAAGGAAAAACTAAAATATCTATCCAGTTTTCCAGATACACCAACTGCATAAATAACTTTGTGATTACATATATATGTATAGGATTACAAAGTTACCTCTGCAAATAATATATCAGTGTGCCTATTTATATGTTTAATAATATAATGGAGTACTAAGTGTAGATACATTGTTTTTATTCAAGAAATAGAAGGTAACGGAAAGGAAAAAAAGAAGGACTACAAAAAGAAATAAGATGCCCGCGCTCTCAAATTTTAGAAGTTCAATTTCGGCTTCGAGTTCTACTAGACGCGTATAGCTCACGCATACCGACATGAAAACTGATAATCCCGGTAGTTATAGCGCACTATAAACGACTTGGATACTTTTATAAAAATATTACAATATTTACTTATTATTTATGTTCCACTTTTTGTTATATTTGATGTAATAGTACCAAAATAAAACTTGTAAAAAAAACAAGTCTCGCAACTCTGTTCTTCTACTGTAAAAAGTTGTGAGATGCATGTAATACCAAGTAATAACTAAAAAGCTGTAAATACATTACCTACGTGATATTTTGACAAAACAAATGGCACGATAACGCACACATACGTAAAGCAATATCGTAACGCTACATTGTTTTAGATAAAATATGGAAGTAAGATGGCGTATTCTCAATATCGGTAGTGAAAAAGAAATAGTTATTTGTTACTCAGATACCGTCGGCTTGACGGGGCAGCCGTTAAAAGTAAGCTAGTTAGGCAACTTCTAACAAGGCGCTGTCGAAGCGCTTATAACGTGTCTACTAATTTTTAGTTACATTGAGCATGTCATAGAAAATGCGTTATGAATAAATTATTGTATTTTCATGTCTAATTACAGTTATTATTTTTGGATATTATGAATTCAAATACCATGTTTTACTTTATTGTAAGGTACACAAGCACAGAAATATTTTATTGTTACAAAATGCCTTCGTAGCGGTTACGAAATGCGATTGCATGTTTCTCTGCAATTAGCGTGGGATTGTGAAATTTGGCTGGCAAATATTTTGATGTCAAAGAGTTATGTTGACTGGATGTGGTGAGAAGTTGTGTATCGTATTTCAGTATCTACGCTGATATATTTGAAATTATTAGATAAGATTATAGTGTCTCTGTATATAGTGAATTTTATTTTTTATTCATAATCTTACATTATCTGGTGGTGGTCGGATCTTTCGTAATGTCGTTTGATTTTTGTGCACAGGTGAATTAGATTGCATTGTTGCGTTTCGTTAGGTTAGTGAGAGCGTTGGAGGCCCACCTTCACTCCCCTGTCCCATCCACTTTCTCCCTATCCACCCTTCACCCTAACCCCCAAACACAGGCTGGCAACGCACTGGTAATTTCCTTGGTGTTGCTAAAGTCTGTGGACGGTGGTGATCACTTAACACAAGGTGACTCGCATGTTCCTTTGCTTCCTATGCTATAAAAATACAACAACTTAGGTAACTAAAAAATTACTCTTTGTAATACTCACGTAACTTTCTTACTTATTACTTGCTCTATCAGCGACACCATCCACGTGTTACCTAATATAGAAAAACAGGGACTAATAGAATCATCTGAATGTATTAAGCCCATTTACTTTTCTCTTGTACTTCAGTTGCGCCATCATTAAAATTACAATAACTTTTGATAGAGTGAACCTATTTTAATGAAACTAAGATTATATGTTACTCAAGGTTATGATTTAAGATTTCCTTGACGAGGTGTTATAGTGGATAAACAAACAGATAGACATTTCTAAAACTTATAGAAATATATGTTATTATTTCATCTAAGATACTTGCAACAATTTTTTTTACAAATTTGTAAAAAGTACAGACACCTTAGATTCCTATTCTTATTATATTTATAGATAATACGAATAAATGAAAACAAACATACACTTACTTAAATTAGGTATCAAAATTGCTGCTTAATAGAATCAACCTTGCACATTCCGTATCGCCAAGCGAATTAAAACAATGTGTTTCTCTCTTTCTTTTTGTCATAGTATCTTTCTTTCAAGGTATAATATTTCTTAAATATATATAATTCAACCATAATCCTGTACTCATGGATTTCTAATTAGTGAAATATTATTCATTTATATATTTAATACTATATTATTATAAAACAATCATTGAAACAGTTTAAAATGTGCTTAAACGACAACTACAAATAGAAAACATTTCAAAGGAATTTAAAATTGTTTAGAAAAAAGTGATTAGAACTATATACGTAGGTAATAATTACTATACAACAATATTGTATGTAGTAATAACGTAGATGGGGTCGCGGAAAATGAGTAAACAACAAATGCGTAGTTATATTAATAAAAGATTAATATGTCACATCTGGATTTTTTAAGTGTAAAAGAAAAGATTTATGTCTTTAGACACCGCCAGGTACGGTGCGTCAAACAATCATAAAAAAATACAATTATTTATCATTACAGGGACGGTTTTATATACTAACTTGTTCTAAATAGTTCATTTATTTCTTGGCTACGAAATGAAATCATCATTCCTATTTCCCCTACTGAATTACTTTTATAAATTCTTAGGATTACATTGCTTCTTATAAATGGCGGGGCAGAGATAAAATGGCATCGATGTAGAAGCATGACGTCACATAAAGTGACTGCTTGATTATGATTTGATCGATCAATCCACCAAAAACAATTGAATATAGCGTTAACGGATACACAAACACAACCCTGAATATTGTTACAACGAATTATCCGTAGATTTGACTAGCCCAACTGTCTGAGCGAGGATGCCCAGTATCTAGTCGTCGGTCTCCTTTAAGACATCAAGATACGTGAACAGCCGATACTTACAACCGATGGCGTCTCACACCGGGATCAATAATAACACAACCGATAACTTCAACCAATGGCGTTTGAGGTCATTAGTAACTCTCCCAGTGTAGTCAATAGTACGGTACACAGTGGCTCATCCGATATATATTATCGAACAGTGTTCGTCTATGTGATATCTCACATATCACACTCCGTTCTTTGTGCGACGATTACAAATGTCTTAGATTTTTGCATGTGGGTAGAGCTGTCTGGATAGTTTTTTTTTTCATATATCATGGGAGGCAAACGGACATGTGAGTCACCTGATTTTAAATGATCACCGTCGTCCATAGACACTAGCAACACCGGGGGAGTCATAAGTGCGTTTTCAGCTTCATTTTGGAGAAGGGGGGAGAGAGAAGGAGGGGAGGACGAGGAGGGGGTGAGGAGATGTGGACCTCCGGCACTCTCACTGATCGAACGAAATGCAACAATGCAAGCACTGTTACTTCGATGTTTCTGTGGGTCGAGTGATACTACCCTGGGCGAGCCGACCTATTCATGTTGAAACCAGTAAGAACATCAACATGGCTCTACCATTTACAAAAAATTGTAAATACCTTTAAAAATAGAACATGGAATAAATAAGATGACGAATAAGCATTTATTAATATATATCCTTTTTATATATAAGCAAATTAAATTATATTTAAAAAAATATCAGTATCTACAGATAAAAGTCAAATTAAAGAGCGGCGCGGTCTTACTGACGGCACGATAGTGAACAGTGCGACATCATTAATTCTAATACGGCATTTTTTTAATACACAGTTGTCAGTTCATAGCATAATAAGGATCAGGTTTCGAGTTTCATTAAAATAATGGCAACTGTAGTGCTCTCTGGCAAAGAGCGCGGTCTTGTTAGCAACGCAAGTCAAACTCGAAATATCGGTCAAGTGAATGCAATTCTCTACAGACGGTTTCGATAAAATAAAAGAATTTATACCAACTATTTTAGAAGAGGATGTTAGAAAATAAAAACTTAATGGGTATATTTTTAGCGTAACATTTTTATACATATAATTCTTCTGTCCGTGTGTATGTGACTGAATTTCTCTTAAATGGAAAGATTATAATGACATTTTTTGTGTGTGTTAGGTGGATTCAAAAATGATTTAGATTCACAATTGAACTAGGTTGAATGCGTGGTTGAATTTTAGATTTTTTTTTTGTTATCCGCTAATGTCAATATATAAATTGACAATGGGGACATGTTTAAGAATATCTCCCTCCTTTGTTTTTTGCTGAAATTGGGTGTTATTGGTGAAATATAGTGTTATTAATTTAGAAAAATGGACAAAGTTTTTTTTTCCCTACAGTCAAAGTTCGGCTTCTGGACCAGCACTTGCAAAGCACAGAATAGAAAGAATTCTAGTGGTACAACGGAAAGTTCTAGAATACAAATGTTATAATTTCAAAGAGAAAGAGTTACACCTAGTTAAAAGTTAATTAAATATAGTTTGAACACTTTCTAACAACCACTGAATTGATGTTAACCACTTGGCGGATTTTTTGAGACCCAAAATCAAAAAATCGCAGATATATGAATTTTTAATATCTGGTGATTTTTTTTAAACTCATAATTTTACATTACATAATTTGCTATTGTTCAGATTTTTCAAATTTTGTAATAAATACTGTCTGTTGGTCTGTGCCTCATTAGGTCTACAGTGCGTTTGTATGAAACTCAAACCTTTACGGTTTTGAACAGTTCAGGGGTTAAGCAGGTTTTCGTACGAAATGTATTTACAAACTTTTATAGCCCTTTAACAAGTTAAACTACATACAATTGTAAGTGTTAGTATTATTCCTGTATCATCTTAATGCAATGGTTTCAACATTGGCAAAACAAATATATTTATAATTTTGCGAGACTCTAATCCTCGACCGGGGCTGTACCTAGAGTCGAATTTGAGGTAGGGCAGCATTGGTTACAGGTAGGATGGTAGTAAAAGATTTACCATAATTGATCTGCCTTCTAATGTCACAACTTTGGTAAGTTTATCTAAAGTGTAGTAGGTATCTTCTACCTCCGCCGGGGGACATGCGGAATACTCTTTCATCCCTTGTCCTCCATTACGGCGGTAGTGGGCACCCATGGGGTTTTAGTCCGTGCGAGTCGGACATCACCCACTCTCTCCCCCGGGAGGGTGGCGTATCCATAAGGGATTTCCCCATGTAAAAAAAAGGTATCTTCTACCTATCCTACAATTTTTATTATCTCAAACTATGAACAAAGAATTTAATCATAATATTTTGTCTTAGTTTTTGAGATTTTTAAGGTAGAGCATTGTGATTTCAAAGTAAGGCATTGTCCCACAAAGCCACTCCCCTTCCTATCTACGGCCGTGTCCTAAACATAGATAAATCGTCTGTAGTGTAAGTGGTAGCGTATGTTGGAGTATCGTTTATCACATACTTGTTGATTCCTTAGCAGATACTGTTCACCAATAATTACAATTATTTCGATGCCTACTCTTACTCTTAATATGGATTTTATTGTGCATAAAACACGTGCATAATCCACCATTCTATTACTGACTGAGTGACTTTTGGATTATCATAATGAAGAAGAATGCTCAGTTTAGAGCATCCTCAAAAAGTAGCTTGTCTCTCAGTGTTTTATAGGTAACACTTCGGAGAGTGTGCAGAGGAATTACACAATATAATTCCATCGTCTCCATTCCATCAGAGGAGGACTAGACGCTGTGAAGGTTTCCACCTTTACGTGGTTGATATTCAGGTAATTCATACGAAGCGATTTGCTTCCACATTCACTATAAATACGGCTAAGGAGTGCAATTCACTCCTAGCGTCTGCCTTCCCGTCATCTTATAACTTGGGAGTCTTCAAGAATAGAGTGAACAGGCATCTAGTGGTTAAGCGCGATACATCGTCGGCCTCATCGTCACTTGCCATCAGGTGAGATTGTGGCCAAGCACGTACCTGTTGAACATAAAAAAAAAAAATACTAGAAACAAAATTAGTGTGCGTAAATTTGATTCCAATTAAGTTAATGGTAACTTGAACAACATCTCCAAGTCGCCGAAAAAATATAGCAAGTTAAATAATTCTTCTTTAGAGTTATAGGGGTCAAAATATAGTCAAGTATAGAACGATGTTCCAACATCATGAACTAAGCGTATAAAACCTACCGAATCCCATGTTGTAGGTGTATCATTATTTATTCAAAACGCAGACAGTCCACAACCGTTGCGTTATCTGCCGGACATCTTTTACGAGAGTCCGTGAGTAATACCCGGACATTTATCTAAATGGAGTATTACGCTAAGTGACCGCGACATAAATATTGTAGCAGAGTAAGGGACGCTCGGCGAAATTTTTTCTCTTTTATCCGGTTAGAATGTCGGTTGGAATTTTATTATGTTGTTATATAAGCGCCTGGGGCCCTCGATTGTTGTATCTTGTCAAATTATACGTATTACTAAATTGTGCCACAGTTTTCATAGTACTTTGATAGTACTGTAATATGGCAACCAGTCAAATGCAATGAATCCTTAATTTGAAACTCTGTCGCCAAGTTCATAGTGGCTTGTTACGGGCACCGAAATTTAAGAGACACAAGACAATAAAAATATGATTAAATGATGTACAGACACTAACATATAAAGAATGAAAGTATTTTTGGGAGTACACCTTATTAAAGATAATATCTATACTAATATTATAAAGAGGTAAAGTTTGTGAGGTTGTAGGGGAATAAAGAAAAAGAAAAAAATTAATACTTTTTATGGTAGTCGGATTCACAAAGTCGGAGAAAAAATGGTCGAACGAAAACGTTTTTTACGAACATTGCCTTTATAATGACAGATACATGATTGAGTTCTAGAAAAAAGTTATAGAGCTTGATATGATGTATTGAAGTAATGTATATTGGTTATATTATTAACAACAATTATGAATTCTTATCAGTATGTAATTATATAATAACTGAGCCAAAGCAAGGCGTGGCCGACTCAGCTAGTATGAAATATTAAAGCCAATCCTCCCAACATGCTGTACAGACTACTAATCATAATTGCTAGTGCTGATGACTTATATGTGAATGTACTTGTAAATTGTAAATCGTATTTTGTAATTTTTGACAACCCCCTATTCCTGGTCAACAATGCTTTTATCTCCCTCTCATGCTTACCTAAACATTTCTATAAGTATTTTTAAACCTATTCTAGTTAAATAAATACATATTGCTGACGTAATCATAATCCAGATCCTCTATACCCTATGTCTTCAAATGGTTCTACTCACTTCAAGGACCCCCCCTTTTGGGCTTACGTAATATTTGAATGGCCCCTATTAAGGTAAGTGTAAAGAATGGAGGAACGTATTTCATTATTCCAATTTTCCAGACATTAAATATTTTCCTATATTCTTACTGCTTCAGAGTATTGTTCACTTTCCCTACGGGCAGTATTTAATTTATTCGTCATAACTCAATTATGTTTCAAATATCCTGACTAGGAAGATGTCTTTGAACAACGCTGGTCTCTTCTGCTTAACTACTTCCAGTGAATTCATATGTCTTCTGATTCATAAAGCGAATTCTTATACACTACAACCTGTAGTTATCTGAAATTAACCAAACAGTGCTGCAATTTCATCCAGAGTCTAGGAACACGTTATGCACATATTACTGAATTCGAATCTTACACAAGTTCTGCCACCATATCATACATTATTCATACAAATTTCAAGGTGTTCAATATTCTTTTAAATTACTGTGACTTACTTTAATATATGTAGATTTATATCTATATATAGATCGTCGTTTGCTTAATCTTTATGGAACATTATTAAAACATTACCATCCGACACGTTGACGGGAAGAAATCAAATCGAGCCCACTTTTCTTCCTAAACATTTTGTACATGAAATATGTAATTGTGTAAGAAAACACGCATGAAGAAAGTTATTTTGGTAAATGATTTCTCAGATATTTGTCCGTGGATTTATGGCAAATATTGATCGAACTATATTACTTGATACACATTGACAGTAATGGTAGAAAGAGCAATAGAGTTTTTTAATTGATCTGTTTTTGTATATTAATTAGTGTGAGTAAGCAAATTGGCAGACTATACAATGAATTCAAGCCAATTTAAAGATGCACTGAGTTAAAATTTATTCAGCCGAGACAAAATGTAATGGGACAAACTTGCCAAGTTGTGGTACGACTGCATTCTAAAATATTTATTGTAGTGTTATATGTTTGCCAAGAGGAAACCGCTTGGATTCCTAGCAAATAAATCATGTATCTTATTTTTTAATTACTATAGTGTAGCTGATAGCAAAAATAATAATCATCCAGAGATGAATATCTGGTGGTAATTCACATCGTTATAAGGGCTGTTTTTGTAGTTCTAGTCTATGTGTATTAGCGTTAACGTCATATTATACTTATATTTTGGGGTGTAAGGGGTGTCGAGTAACATCTTAAGACTTGAGACACCCAAGCCAACCTCACCTGCACGTAGTGCACCCTGCTGATCAACGAACGAGGCAATGGTGATAGCGGGGTGGTAGGGTTTTACAGCACGACTGGGTCGCAACCACCATACACATGGCGAAAAAGCCCGTCATAGTGACTCACTTCGCGTTTCGGGATCAGCCTGTGCATATCCAGAACCGGGTGACTTTCGTCATTATGGCCGGCATGACAGCGGCGACCGACGATGGATGATCTGTCTCTCGGTGGTCGCCACTGTTTTTGGATTGTACTATGCTTACCATCAGGCATAGTGCAGTCACTTTGTCGTGCTTCAATAAAAAAAAAAAAAAAAAAAAAAAAAAAGTTTCTAGAGAGATTTTGTGGCAAGTCAGAATCAATGCTCCGCATTATTATTTCCCCATTCAATTGTGTATTATAACCAAACAATATTGCCTAAACCACCACCAATATTATAAAATTTAGACTCAAATAACACGAGATTCTGAATAAAGTATAAAATGCACTAAATAATATTCAAGATCACACCAAAAATTTGTGTTGATACATAAATTATCATATAAATTACTACCAAATTACTGTTAATAATTTTATCAAGACCATCTTTGAAACCTTAAACTTATTGCAGCATTGATACATAAAAAACGTGGTGTATGAATGAAAAAAATGTGCTATCATCACTGTGTTAATAATCCCAATTATCACTGCGTATACCCCTTATACATATACTTTAACAGAAAATGGTTTGCAATGCGCAAAAGCTAATCTATATTACTCTGATATTCTTTGAATTGCCCTCAGTAAAATATATTTTACAACAGCGTATAGTTTATTTACTTATAGAAGCCATTATTTATATAATAAAATAATATACTTGTATAAAAAGTCGGTGCGTAAATGAGAAACTCATCTACTACTTAGAATATAAAATGGAAATATATTTATTATCACTTTATAAATGTGCTTTAAGATTCTTGAAAATTATAAAGTCGATCGTAACATTTTGAAATCCATAGCACATTTCTAGTGACAGTCACAGAATGACACAAACGCAAGCATGACAAAAATCTCGCTCCTTCTCTTCTTTGTTCCAATTCATAAGTTTTATGGTGAGTATAAATATAATTAGTATTTTAAAATAGTCAAATTTCGTTACTATATATATAGTAGAGGAATGAGAAAATTTGGACTCTCGATAGTTGGTTTTATAGTATCGCCATACAGTTGCAAAATATGCAATGCAACATCCCCTAACGTGAGGATTTTAGAAAACATGCTCCCCAAAACTGGAACACTAGTATGTTGGAGTTGTTACTAATTTTATTCATAAAAAACAGGGTTTGTCGTAAAGACAAACTGTAATAGTGAAACTTTTGTCTTGTTTAGAAACATTTTTATTAATAAAATACCATAAGCAAAAGCCAACGTCACGATTTGTTCCCAAGGCAGTCACCTATACAAGTACAGACCGCGTCCGACCTTGTTTAACTTTGGAACCGGTGTTTTCAACACTATACTCGACACAGTGTTTACCTCCATCACTGTCCATCACACAAAAAAATTACCGATCAGAATTTCAAATAACTTCGGTAAAATAAGAAATATTTGATATTCCTTTTAAACATCTTCCTTGTGTAACAAAACAATTAGCGTTGGTCTACGATACATACTTTTATTGTTATGTCATGTTATGTAATTGGAGAGTGCCGCTGTTTTTATTTTTTCTGTTCTTCGATATCTATCTATTGAACTATGGATAATTTGATGTTTAAACAACGATCTTGTCAGAGATTGCTTTAATCTAGGCTTATAATATATGATTTTATAATTGTTCTACTAGAACCTGGTAGGAAACTAAAGGAATATTATAAAATGTTCTATAACTATTTAATGACGAATTCCATTTACCACCAAAATTGTTGGCGGTAACTTTTAAATTCTTCTAGCATTTTACGCTAAGTCTAAAACTGTATCAGTGAAACTTACCTACATATTCTTATTCATTTTTCGTATGAGTAAGTTAATAACTATTTAGGCGAGAATTAAAAATAACCTAATCTTAACATACCAATTTATCATAGTACTGTACTTGTTCATTTATCCAACCTTGCTTGATTCAAAGACATATTAATTGACGCTGCTTCCGTGCTGTTAAACATCAAATCATCATTCCTTTAATATGTTGTGTCATGTATTTTAAAAGATGAATATATTGTATGTATGTATTCATGATACTATCTACAAAACGAATAAAAATTCTCCGCTATCTCCTTCATTTTAAACCGGAACACGTAAAAACATTTCGCGTGAGTCCGACCATTAATTTGGTGCGTGAAAAGAACGCCGACGACGTGGTAACGAGGCCGCGACGACACCGTCACGAGCCCTTTCATTGATAATGGATGGGCGCTGAACCGAGAGAATTATTGCAAAGCGTGCTACTTCCAACCTTCGATGGGATTTCGGATCGATTTTTATGGTATCGGGGAACACACCTTAACATGGTTTTCGTTCATACCTTCTACACTGTTACATAGTGGGATAGTTACAACGCACGTTTCTTCAATAAAAAATGAATCATAGAAAATGTAAGATGGAAAAGTCTACAAGAATGATGGGCTGATGACATTATTCGGATGATAGAAAGCGACTGGATTAATCTAGCTAAGGACAAAGACCCTCGATGGAGGAGGCCTTTATCCAAACAGAGGACCATATTTCAATAGAAGAAGTATCAATACAGTACATTAAAAATATTTTTAAGCAAATATACTAACATTTTTTTTCAACTGTATCTTGAAATATGGAAAATAAACTTTACTGTACTGAAAATACTGTACAATTTCAACAAGATTTAAATATGGAAAATTTAAGCTATTGTTTTTTTTTTAATAAGGCAGTGGTGAATATTGATTTGGAGATTGTCATTAATGATATACATCGCCTCATAGGGTGTCTATATATATACAATTAATCTTGTCAGAAATATACAAAGATTTTCGGGACGGTTTCATATTTTCAATTACATGTTAAAGGGGCTGGTGGGACCGTGTAAATAGGCCCCACCAGGATATGCGGTAAAAATAACTAGAGAGCGAAAGAGCGGTTGGTGGCCTTGCCTATAAATAAATAAAATAACAAGAATCCCAAATAACAAGCGTGGACTAACCTGCAACTCAGCACCCCGTACGGAGTAGCGGCGTCCAAGGCGAAATATGCAGTGTATGCGGGTCCTTTAAAGATAAAACTTCTCTTCCAAAGCGGGCATCATAAAGGTGTTTAATGCGTTCACATATAATGCATAAAATTAAGCGGTGCAAAAGCGTGGCGGCGCGGCGTAGCGAAGTAATAGAATAATAGAATGTGATATAATACGTCAATTTTGATTTGTTCTTTTTCTTGTTATTTAAATTTTCTTCATATTTGTCACAATGACGTCCAAAAAGATCTTACCTAATGCGCCTGCATACTCCGTACTAGATCAATAAGATGAAGGTCAGAAACACATCTCATTATCTGGAGCGCAGCTATTCAATTTTTTTATAAGGGGCCAACCACATGTGTTACGCTACGTCCGTTACGCTACTTCCGTTACCTTAGTTTAAAATGACAGACGAGAATGTTAGTTTTATTTTTTAAATTATTCAAGACATTAAACATATAGTTAGCATTAATAAATATGTTACGTGAACGAGAACAATAAATAAAATATTATATTGCTTGGGTAATAAGGGATATTTATTGTGTCTTCCGCGTCTAAGTGTCTCACGCAGTGCCGGCTTGTACCGACTAACTGCTACTTTCAACGAGGTGGAGGATTTAGGGAAATTTATGGGAGACATAAATACTTTTGAATATCGATAATTAAAATTATGTAAACTTAGTACATGTTTTTTTTCGTTTAATGTTTAGTACCTGGGCGACCGAGCCTAGCGCGGTTCTTTGAAAAACATTTGTGAATTAAAATAAACTCTTAGGTTTGCCTCACAAAATTAAGCGATTTTTCACATTAAAAAAATATTTAAAAAAGATATCTCTCTTATAATTATAGTAATAATATTATTTATTTAATTAAAATATATATGAGTATATATATACATTTGCATTTGAACTGGGGTTACATGGATTTTCGAAGTAATCAATTTCCACCTGAGCTATTTTTGTTTTGACAGCGGCGGCGAAATTTATCTTCATATTCTATCTATATTTTTCATTGCCTGAAATCTCAGTTAAAAAA
>JACEII010000017.1:1864602-1977310 GCA_014332785.1 Antheraea mylitta | reverse complement strand
TGTTCCAAGTTTTCATTAAAATTAGCTTATGCGGAAGTTCATTTATTCATATAAGCTTTATTCATCCCTTTATTTTCAACCCTTATGGTTGGATTTTTTTTTAATTTCAAGGACACCATTCCCAGTTATCAAATTTCAAATAAAATTGTTGAAATCGGTTTCAAGTACACGAAAATACGTAGTCACGAACTGGGTGAAAATCAAATAAACGATATTTAACCCCCTTAGGGGTTGAATATTTTATTCAAATTTATATGGGACCACCTTGGAGTATAGTCGAATCAAACAAAAAAAGAATCATTAAAATCGGTTCACACCTGACGGAGATATCGATTAACATACATAAAAAAAAAAATACATACAACCGAACATAGAACCTCCTTCTTTTTCGAAGTCGGTTAAAAAACATATACAAAAATAACAAACAGCTTAATTTCGTAGTCCGATGAAGCTGTTAAGACCTTGTTGGGTCTATAGCATAGTCAGATAGAAAAAAAAGCTTAATTTCTTATTTACTTATTCTTGCTCTCATATATACTAGCTTTTTTATATATATTTTTTATACATATTTTTTTATTTTTTATATATATTATGGTATTATTCTATTTTCTTCAACTATTCTTACTTTTGTTCTTGTGCGTCGCTAAGTATTAAATACACTAGAGAATATCTACATTACATCACAAACCAAGTACCGCGGGTTATCTTATAAAGGTCGTTTTCGAAGGTTTTTTGTAGTAAGTTGGCAATACTTCATTTCAACGACAATAAAGAATTTGTAACACATTATAGTTTCGACTTTTCATGACATTCTTTCAAAGAGTTAACAAAAATTTTTTTCTTTCGTTAGATAAGATCTTTCAAAGGTTTTCATTTTATAATATGAAGTGGCAAACGAGAATACGGTCAATGTAAAGTGGTTACTGCTTTTTATAACTAACCTCAGTGGGGCTTTAAACTGGTAGTTCTAAAGTCATATGTATTTGGTGCTACTAAAAAATAAGTTCGAACATTATTGCTGTACACAGTCTCTCATCTATATACTAATGTAGAGGTATATATAAAGAGGTAAAGTTTGTGAGTTTGTGACGTTGTAGGGGGTAATCTCAAGAACTACTAGTCCGATTTAAAAAATATTTCAATCTTATATAGCTCATTTATCGAGCGAGGAGCGATCCGAGGAGCGGAACACCAATAAAGAATATTTCAAAATCGGGATTTTTTTCTTCTTGAGTGCTTCCGTTGCGTGTTACCGTTGTTAGCCTATAGTAATTATTTCACGCGGAAGAAGTCGCGGGCAGAAGCTTGTTTATTATATAAAGGTAATGTACCTATATTAGTATTAGCGTGTAATAAAATTCTGAAATATCTACTACGACAGTGTGAAACTCGGCTTGTGATCTCACGACGTGAATTATCTTGTAATCCCTTCGATAAATGTAGGGTGAATATCAGTTTCTATAACATTAGATATATTAGATTATATTATATATATTAGATTCTTATAGTCGTGAGATACTCTGAGCCTGATATTTCTGAGCGCGATAAACGCACAATTCCAATTCCTAAATTTATTACCTATTTTTTTTTTCTCGAAGAGACTACGCTATTGAACTAGCAGGGTCTTAACAGCTTCACCAGATTACAGTTTATTATTAAGGTTTTGTGTGATACATTTATTAATGGATCGTTTTTTTACAAAAAAGACCTAAAACAGGTCCTTAGACTTGGAACAAAAACTATCATATGAAAAGAGTTTGATGAGCGCCTGCATATTCAGTTAAAAAGCATAAAGTATTCACCAAATATATATCTACAGATTATTTAAAATCTTTATAATGCATAATATTTTTGATCATAAAATGAGATTTTTATTGTTTTTACACTAGTGCGATAAACTGTTTTAGTTGCACACCTTAAATACCCAAGATTCTACTCCATTGAACATATCCATCCAAAGGTTGCCTTTGGGGTGTAAGGGATGTCGAGTAACATCTTAAGACTTGAGACACCCAAGCCAACCTCACCTGCACGTGGTGTACCCTGCTGAATAAAGAACGAGGCAATGGCGATAGCGGGGTGGTAGGGTTTAACAGCCCGGCTAGGTCGCAACCACCATGTACATGGCGAAAAAGCCCAACATAGTGACTCGCTTTTGCGCGTCGCGTTTCGGGATCAGCCTGTGCATATCCAGTAGATCGTCATTACGTCATTTTATCGTGCTTCAATAAAAAAAAAAGAGATTGCTATTAGCAGTAAGGCCGCTCTTTGTACTAATAACATACGATTCATTTAAAAGATGGTCGGACGATATTAAAGCTTTATCAGGAGCTATTTTGACGCGACTTGCTAAGGATACAGAGGAATGGATAAGGTTGGAGGTGGCCTTTGCCAATAAGATGTATACAGATAGGGTAGCCGATGTAAAATGGTGTGATGATAAAAATTAAATGAATAAAATAAATATAATAATGGAATTTATAAGCAGCTATACAGTTATGATGGTCACCCTACAAGGATAGACGCAACGCAGCGAGATTTATCCGCGCTCGGGCGACTTACTACGAAATAGTCGAGTAACACGAGTGTCAAGATAAGGGCTCCAGATGAAAAGTTGTCTAACACGTCATGAGGGATGCTTACCTGTTTACGGGTAAAAACGACTACACTCTATCACACGATTCGTTTAGATACTAGATCACGTTCGGCTGTTCGAGAATGAAATATCGCTCGCAATATATGTTATTAATACGATTTTTCCGGCACATACGTTCATGTTTTATTTCACAAATGGCTTTCCCGACTCTATTTACTTACGTACTATAAATCTAAGTAGAATCACATTGACAGTTATTTTTAAGATTATGAGAAATTACACGACGCACTTTTAATTAAAAAAAAATCTCAAAACTTCAATTTTATAGAAAAATGTGTTTTTAAACTTTGACCACGTTTACACGTTCGAGTTAAATTTGTCTAATAAATGAAGCGCTTTAAGTCAATTCTAAACGTGAGAATAAGTAGTGGAATTGTTGTTTGAGTCATTACATTTTAAAATAAGCTAAATGTTTATTTTTTCTTTAAGATTTTAAATTTTTATACACCGAGAATGAAGTTTAAACTTTGCTGTTTATAAGGCTTTTTTTTCTTTTTAATTATCTTCATATTTATATATTAATACGTGAAGCAAAAAAAATTGTAACCCTTTTACCCAAATAGGTTTGCCGTGAACGGGTGAACTTGAAATTTGGCATAGTTAAAGTTTATATGGCGGAGAAGTGCAGATAGATGTTTATCTATACGAATATTATACAGCTGAACAGTTTGTTTGTTTGGTTGAACGCGCAAATCTCAAGAACTACCGTTCCGATTTGAAAGTTTCTTTTTGTTTTAGATAGCTCATTTATCGAGGATGGCTATAGGCTACATATCATCACGTTAAAACTAATAGGAGCGGAGTACTGATGAAAAATGTCTCAAAATCGGGCTATTTTGGAAGCTTCCGCTGCGTGTTAATGTCAGTATTATATGCGTTGCCATGGTAACGCGATAATATTCTATCGCAAGTATTTTCATGGTTTCTTTTGTGTTCCTATTCAAAAAATTTATTCTACGTTAGTTTTGTTTACAATTTTTAATTATACATGTTACGTTTATATCGCAAACATTTCTAAAGTTTATTTTGTGTTGCTATTCAAATACTTTAGTAGTAATAATATTCGTCCAATAAGACAGTCGAAGGAATTAACCCATACTACCAATTCTGAAGTTGTCAATATAGGTATTTTTCTTCTATGTCCAAGTTAATGTAAGGGTATAAGCGCCAAATCCTGTATATAATATTTCATAAATTTTTATCTTCTTAATTTTCAAGACCACAGAATTCATGCTCCGTGGTATTATTTTTCAGTCATTTCACTTATGTACAATAATTGAATCATATTACATAAAACGTCACCAATTTAACACAATATAGAGACAAGTAACACAAGATTATGAATAAAATATAAAATCCATTACATAACAGACTGAAATCCTGCCAAAAACTTTATTCTGTGTTAGTTTTGTTCCCCATTTTTGATTTGTGATATATTACGTATTATAAAAGTAAAGTAAATGTACTTTATTATATTAAAATAAATACTTTTTAGTGAATAAATATATCTGTGATGCTACAAATATCAACATTTTTTTTTAATTCTCTCGATATGTCTGTTTTTTTATTTGTTTCGGGTATTTTCCGAAACGGCTGGACCTATTTGAACAGTTTTTTTTCTTAGAAATGACTACGATATTGATCTAGCAAGGTCTTAACAGCTTCACCGGACTACAAGTAATATTTGAACGGGAATTTTACGGGCAAATAACTAATCAATTAGCTGTTTTATTTTAAGCTAGCGGGTTCAGTAGACATTGCCCGCACTGATAATAAGACAAACTATACCTAAACCTTGCCCAAGAATCATTTTATATATAAGTAAAAACGACATGAAGATGCGTTCTGTAGTTTTTATTCTTATCGCGAATAGACATATAGACAGACGTGGAACAGGACTTTGTTTTACATTATGTAGTGATGAACTGTTATCCGTGCATTCGTCTGTGTGAAATAATCAAAAATATGTTGTTCACTGTAAACATGCGCGTGTGACGTGCGCTGTACTGGACTCCAAGAATAAATATAATTGAAAGTAATATGTGTACATGTGATTTAAATTATAGCAAGGTATAATAATAACTTAATTATATCGACACTATGGACATATTATATCTATATAATAAAAGATTTAACACATATTGTTTGATAATGTTTAGCTTAATGTTTTCATTACTTTCTTATATAATGTAAGTGAGCACTCAGGGTGATATATAGTAGTTTCAAGTTCCAGTTATGTGGCTGATGATAAATCCCATCCCATTCGATACACTATTAGTATTCACATATATAATGTACATGTTACCTGTTACAGTAGATGATGTGCATGTGATACTTACAAATATTTTTGAAAGAGTATTATTATATTTTACACTAGATGTGTGATCACAACTTTAAATTTATTTAATATATTTAAAAAAACGCGTGCGAAGCCGCGGGTAACAGTTTTATATAACATGCATTAGAAGTACATTAAATTTACCAAAATGTACACTACTCAAACTACTGCCTCAATTTTACACAACATATACACACATGTAAACAAAAAATACATTTTGTCAGCCGTCAATAATTACGAAGTTCAAAAGAGGTTGTGAAGGAGGTTGCTATGCGCGACTGTATGTATATTTTAACTCTTACGTTCCAATTACTATTTTTCATCCTAAATTCAACAATGATATTATAAAATATAACTATTATTGTAATATTTATTATTTTTTATGGTAAACTCACTTCAAATGATGATTTAATAAAAAAATGAGCCAAATAATACTTTGAATAATCAGAATAAGAATTTTGTTCATAAGAGTAATCCATAACTTAGACCTCCACGGTTACAATTTTGCAATTCAACCTCATGTAGTAACAAAAAAGAATTTATTTTCAAAAGCTAATGGTAGTATTAAAAACATCTTTGTATTGGATTCACTATTTGATTGTATTGTGCATCCATTACTTTTCCAAACGATGATACTGGGCATATCACTATTTCTCGTAATGAACAGACTACATTTAATTCAATATCACCCAGAAATACTACCTACCCATGGTGTCGTATAAAATTAATTGAAAATTGTGTCATGGGTTGCGATAAATTTCTTTATTTTCGTAAAGTTATGTTTGCTTATAATTTGAGAGTTTTACCACGTGATTTTTGTTTCAAATTTATAATTAATTTCAATTTTCTTTTGCACATAGATTTTTTTTAATGTTTATATACTTAAAGACCATGGCAAATAACTGAGTAGCCATGATGAAAGCTTTGATTATAGAAGAACAAAATCAATAGACGAAAAAACCCTAATAAAGTTCAAACTTTAAATTATCAAATAACTATGGTCGAATGTCGACCATTGGGCGCCCACTAGTTTTATATAATACATAATTTAATGATATTGAATAATAACGTAAAAAAATAGCAACGTCCAAAATTGGATTTATTTTATTTTCAAATTTAAATGCACATTTGGTCGTTGAATAAAGATCACCATTTATACCAGAAATACGCTTAATTAGGCATTTCAAAAAAAAGTTAGTAATTCATTATTTTTTTTATAAAATATGTTATAAAATAGATTCAGTGCAGATGGAATACCATAATGCACTACGGTAATTAGCATCACACTGAATTTAGTTGTAGTGACACCGAAAAAACTACGTATATTAAAAAAACAAATGATATAATCTGAAGTAACGCATTTTTTACAATAAATTAAAGTAAATAAGATAATCTTTTTTTATTAAGACAGCTCTTATCTTATTTTACTGTGTTTTGATAACTATCTTCGGCGACTATTTTATCAATACAACAATAATTATCTAATTTCATAGTTTTGATCGTATTTTACGCAAGTTCGTATACACGTAAATCTACAAGGTGAATCTGTAAGTAGTAGGGAAACTTGCTATAAAAACCGTTACCAAGTTTAGAAGAATTAATGTAATACAAAGACAGACATGAAAAATGACTTTGTTTTATTATATTCATTCATTAGTTATACTCTAGATATCCAATTAAATAATGCAGTAAAGCGCCTGACCTCTCCAACGGAATTGCTGAAATCTCAAAATACTATATTCTTGGTTCCGAAATCACTGAAACGAATCAGTAAGATTGTTTCCAATGTTTGTATAATGATCATTGTCCAGTTGCGCACTTGCTTCGTGAATAAAAGAGGGATGAAATGTATCTTTATTTGAATTGTATTTTCCGTTACTTTCGAGCTCCTATAACAATACGTTTGAAATTTTCGAAATATGAGAGTTTTGAAATTTTCGATTGATAACTCATATTTCCAAGAGAACAGACATCCAAATGGATGAGCTTAAATAATACAAATTCCCTAATATTCAACTGGGCATTTTGATTCGCGTTCTGACCGCCACGGGCGCTTCACCGCTGGCAGTTTCGCCGCCGCAAATGGACCGCAAAATTGTAGTGGACTGCAGTTGAACAATGGACATTATTGTAGTTTAGCTAACGACTAAATCCAACTTAAATTATGTCGCAAATATTTCACGGAGTCGAAGCGCGAAGCTATTTTTATGGTTATTGCTGAGCTGTCTCTTATATATGGTCGGAGTTTGTCATTTAAAATGGCAACGTTTTGTTACGATTAGGTCTGATAATATTCATTGATATATTCACTGACACGCAATTGTTCATATTTGTTATTGTTTGTTTTCTTGAACTATTATTCTATATAACTCTATTTTTTTTTTCTTCCGGGTTATTATTGCTATTGTAGAGTCAGTAATTATTGCAAGTATCTTTTAATAATTTCTATATTCTAACAAGATGGTGGCCCCCTTGTTAGAACTTTTCAGGGAGTTGTTGTGGCAAAATTCATGGTTCATGGATAGTTTTCCATCCACTTCACTTGTGCACAATAACCGAACTATAATAAGTAAAAAACCACCAATATTCCAAAATATACAATCAAATAATACATCTATACTAATATTATAAAGAGGTAAAGTTTGTGAGTTTGTGACGTTGTGAGGTTGTAGGGAGTAATATATGGAACTACTGGTCCAATTTGAAAAATTCTTTAATGTTATATAGCTCATTTATCGAGGATGGTTATATGCTATATATCATCACACTAAGACCAATAGAAGCAGAGCACCATTGAAGAATGTTTCAAAATCGGAGGTTTTTTCCTCTTGAGAGCTCCTCCTGTGTGTTAGCGTTAGCGCAAAGTAACTATTCTACGCGAACGAAGTCGCGGGCAGAGGCTAGTGATGTATAAAATATAAAATCCACTTCACGACATATTAAGATCCCGCCAAAAACTCCACGTCTATTTTAAACACAATTATTAATTCAATCAAGAAGGATTAACTTGTTCCTAAAACTTCTTTGTAAACAATTACATAATCATGTTTTTCTTTTTTTTGTCTTCATCGAAGTGAAGGCAATATTTACTGTTTAATTAAATTCCTCTTTTTTCATTCTTAAAATTAGTATAGTACACTTAACGATTTTTTACTGTCGACGTACTTGTGTGTATCTATAGCGTGTTGGGTCCGCGTCGATGAACGAAAGGTCTAATCCTAGTAATTGAGTCAGAGCTCTTAAGAGCTCGGCTGCACTAGAGAGCTAGCCTACTTTAGGCCTAACGTCAGTTGGGATTGCGGTCAAATGGCAAAACGTATAAATAATAAAAAAAATCCTTCTAAATTTTCAAATTAAAAATCAAACATTCATGTAACTTTTGAAATAAAACGGTTCAACCAGATGGTATGAATAACTTGACAAAAGCCAGCGTGGACAATACAAATGGTACTATAAAACTGCGGTAATACAATAGCATTTGTTTCGTACGGGAAATATACGTTCTGGATGTACATGAGCATTGATCGAACGTACATACGAGGTCTATTGTGGCAAATATCATGGCTGCAATATAATTGGAGCTACCTAAATGCGTATTATGGATGCATTTTCAGTACATTGGATTGCATGACTTCCTGTTAATAGATGAACTTTTACCATACATATATAAAGTACGATAATATATTAGTCTACAAGTTTTGATCTGTTTACAAAGTTTTAAATATTATGCTATACTTTCTGATTTTCTTTTCTGTGAAATAGCGCTTGGTTCTGGCAAATGCGTAAAATGGGTGTTATAAAGACGTAAAAATATTTGAATGACTTAGGGTTTCAATCTAGCCTTATCAGTACGTATCATACCTCACTGAATAATATAGGTGGAAATGACGAGTTTTCGAAAGCAGGGTATTTGCACCCTAAAGATAACGACAAGAATATAAACGGTTTCAAATCCATTATAGTAAATCGCTCCGATTATCCACTTTTCAATTATAACCAGTGTATTTCTAACTATGCTATCTATTGGGTTTATTCGTGTTTTTAAAGATTTATATGTTTATCCTATTATACATCTTTCTATATCTCGTTTTTTAAATGTTTATTTCATTTATAGACTCAGATACAAAGAGAACATATAAATCCCATCATACTTTAACCTTTAACTTTAACAGGCTATGTTCATAAATATTTCTTAGAGTTAATCACAAAATTCCATAGAATTTTGACTTCTTCACTTGGATGTATAGACAAGATTCTAAGGAAGATGCCTTGATCGTATGCATTAAGCCTTAAATGATCTATAACAGCATTTCATGGAGCTTTGTTTCGGTCATATTTCATCAACAATTGTTGCAAATCATTAATTGATCCATACGTTACGCAATTGGGTGATACAGTTTTACTCATGAGAAACGCAAACTTGTTCAAATGCATTTGTCCGGAACGTACTTCGTTAGCAATAACAATGAGATATCTACTGATTTCTTTTATTGCACGTCATGCCACTATATAAATTCATATTCGGAATCAATAGTCATTATCAGTATCCTTATCCTGTGTTCATTTAATTACAATTATGTTTCCAAAGATCCTTTTGGAAAATGTTTTATTAAGACACTGTAAACGCAGTGTCGCCCAGTGCCATCAGATGAAAAACATCTCGCAATATTAACATCAGAGGGAAAGAACAGAGCAATTTGTCCGCAATCTCGTGCGAGCCGACACTGCGCCTTAGGTTTTCCACTTTTGTTTCTTTTTAATGAGCGTCGCCAAGCTTTCAACTCTAATGTCCGCCATTGCGCGCGTAATTAGGCATGTCCTTTGTGTTTTCCAGATACTCGAGCATAGCTTTATATCGTTGATTTAGAAATACTACTTTCATTATTCTTCTACAATAGTGAATGCCTTGTCTAAAGACAAGCATAATAGCATTTATTAGGACTGTACATGGTACAAGGCACAAAATCCGTTATAGTATAAAATATTATGACATGTTTTACTGTTAAGAGAAACTATACTTATGAAATAATGTATATGCTTAAATATCACACCAATCCCATATCATCTTAAATTGTTGAATATCTTTTTTCTTTTTTGTACAAGTTCATATTTCAATCATTTACGTTTCCTTCAATCTTTACGTTTATCAACTCCATGGTATTTATTGTGTTTTCTTATTTTACAATTTAACTATATATTTTTTTATTGGTTTCCAAAAGTTTTATCATCCCTACTGTTTGAAGAAACCCTTATACTAGAAACGTAGAAATGTCTTATACATTCTTATCGTCAAAACGATACGATTACAAAGGATAACAGGACGGCACAATGGAAAATGTGACCAGTGCGCGAGCCGCGTTTCGGATTTGTTAGTCCCGTTCTAGACAAAGGAATTCTGTCGTTTGACAAATGATTTGCGAAAACGACGTTAGAGCTCGCGTGTTCTGACATCCTGCATAATACAATTCCATTCTTTGCATAACTGTTTACATATATATTTGTTAGAATATTTCGGTACCAAAAGGAATAATTTAATTCTATGCACTCATATTGAGCCCACTACCAATTATTTATTATTCAGCCTAACTGAGGACATAGGAAATTGTTGGATTTAATTCATGTAATAAGGAATATTAAGATATATATTTCACAAATTTTGAAGAAACTGGTTATATGTATGTACGTTGGCGAAGCAAGGATTGAAAATATTATAATGAAAGTTATCATGGCTATTCTACGCCATCTTTTAGATTTACTGTTACTTTGTAAGATGATACCAGGCCAATTAGAGAATTACTTAAAATTAAGTTGAAATTGTGTAAAGAAAATCTAAACTTCAGTTATTTTGATGTTGCTTTTGTTATCTTCTTGCTTAAGTTCTCAAAGTTAGTTTAGGTTATAACAATGAACTGCTATCTAATGACCACTCTCTCCGTACAGAATCATTGTCATAATAAAGAATTCAAAATAATTGCATTTTTTCATATTGAAGTTGTCATCATCATATCTTGAATTCCTTCCTAAAATGAACTCAAGCTATCGTTGACGGAGAGCTTCGTGTTTAAACTACAGCATGGTGGAATGACATTTTCTACTATTTGCCTAGCCTTGCATTACTCGCAACTATGCAATTACTAATTAGCTTCATGTAGATAACTCCCCTTTAGAATTCATCGTCTTCCCAAATTTGAGCATGTAAACTTAACATTAGGTAAAATTGAGTTCAAACACTTGCCTATATTAGTATAAGCTTTTTAGTTTAATTTGTTGGATACTACTCTCAGATATTATGATATCTTTTTTGAAGCATACAAAAGTGCTCATAAAAGGTGATCTGATTGAAGATGTACTTGATTCAATTTAAAATGAAACTAAAAGATTGTTGATTGGTAGCTTTCGTTATATACAACTGATTCGTGAAGAATGTATATCAAGTATATTATCCGGAATACTGGCATAATTAGGTAACTTAGTGTTCAAATAGGATGGTAAGGATCCATAATTATATGTACAACGTGCCACGTTTCGGTATTAATCAGTGTATTCGCTGGTATCAAGAGCTTTGTAGGCTGGCATGCCATCAAATCATGATGGCTTGTCAGTATCGCGGGCATCGTTATTTTTGTATCGTAGTGTGTTTGTCAAAATTAAATTTATCTCACTCATATACAAAGGTAAAAATATATTAAAATAATTCAAACTATGACAATATATATTACGATTGTTCAGGTTTTCAAAATATTTCAGATGCTATAAAAATGTGGTAATTACATCTTATGATGTCATGAAACTTTTAGCATCATTTATTTTGAAGGTTAGATGTTATGGCAGATAACAGAGCAAATAAAAGACAACAGGTAACTCACATTGCCTAGGAAACTATACTTCTATAGGCATTAGATACAAATTCATCTATATTTATATCTCTTATAATTTTAGCATTACTCTATTTATCTTGTGTCATGATTACTGGTTATAATTTCTATTTACAACATATCTACATTCTTTTTTTCATTTATAATCTTGATAAGGGATTAATATTATATCAGCATTGGAATTCACATATTTATTAAAAGCTATTTGGAAAGAGTATTTTTTTGTAACATGATAAAGTTACGATACGATACATGTTGCTCACAGTGCAGTCTGAAAACCACATCAAACGATCTACATTCCATCGACAGCTACCACTGTTGTATCAGCTGTTGGATGTATGCTGTTGTGTGCTATAGACAACTGACTAGAAGGGATTTTACTACTATGTATTTAGTAGTTGTGACCAATTGGAGTTCAAATTCTTACCACCTGCTATTAGTGCTAAGCGATAGTTTCCAGATAAAAATAACCTGACGTTGGATCATGACATGTGTGTCACAAAAGCAGTAGCTGTTTCTGATGCACGGTGGTCGCGATTCAATTGGACATAATATTTTTATTATAATCCGTACGTTTTAACATTTGACCATAATCTCACTTGATTTTAAAAGAAGCTGATTTAACCCTGTAGACACACTAAACCTAGAGAAAGTTTCTGTAAAGTGCAAATGCCAGAATTGACCAGTAGGTGATTGCCAACAAATTTTGAGAACGGTAACTTGTCAGGTGAACTTATGAAAAGTCTTTTCACTGGGCAATAATTCTTTTTTTGATTTTTTTATTCTGAGACTTTTATTCCACCTAACATATCAGCCTTATTGTTACTCAGCCTTATAGCTCCACCAGGAGAATTGCTGATGAGGTATCATTACAAATTTATACAGCATCTTAGCTTAACCCGAACAGGATTCAGTCTGCATATTCATGTGTCCTACCATTCCTATACACATTAACATGGCGATGCAAGTGAGGGTAAAGAACTACAGCTGTAGCTCGATAATATAGTTCGCGGGTCAACGGTAAAACGGTGCATTGTTAGTAGATGTATAGTGAACTATTTGTACTCTATTTTCTGTGATACGTAGATAAGCGACAGTCAGGCGCTCATCGAGTCGATGGTGATTGCGGGAACTTTCCACGGAAAATGAAAGTTTTATTAGGATGTTTAAAGTAATTACACAAGTCATCAGTTATTTAAAGTTCGCCGAAGAGTTAATTATATTAAACAGCTTTTTGTTAGAAAATTTTTGTTACCAAGTTTAAAAATATTCTGAGATTTTTTGCTTCATGGTTTTTAACACCTGTTTTGTATACTATTACTATACTAATTAGAATAAATGTTTCAGCACTTTTTTACTAAACTGATTATAATAGATCGATTGGCTTTTTTATTACTTGTATCGCTTTTAAGCGAAGATGGTCTGGTCTAGATTTTTAGACTTTATATGTCGCGTTTGACCAAAGTTACAAACTATGCTAAATTATCATATGATCTAAGATAGTAAAGACGCTAAACCTGGAGAGGACTGCTTCTGAAGTGCGTGAGTTAATACACACCAACAGGAGCTTGGCAACCGATTTTGAACTTGCGGGTTATATCTATTCAAGAAGTGAACTTAGAGTAACTGCCACCATTTAAAAATGTTCGAACATCGAGTCTATCGACATAGGTTCAAATTGTATGATGAAGAATTGTCAGAAGAGGAAATCACAGTAAACCAACAGAGCGTATTATAATGTAATCCCGGCTGATTACCACCCTTACTTTAAAAATGTGTCCCAAACTCCTACAGTTATATCTCAGTAACTAATCTTCAGAGCTAGTCCTCTTTTAGTATCTCATGTTACTATTTTAAGCCACATTATCAATTAATATCGGGTAGGATTGGAGTCACCAACCTACACAGTATAAAAAAGTAGAAGGAAAACGGATAATCGCTTACGTATAGTTTGAGCCTCGTGGAACATCGCTGTATGAACGTCGCGAATCCGAAGTATTCCATTAATCATAAATGTCACGGGATAATGCCCGCGATGTCGCAATCGCGTCTCAATCGAGACAAGCGAGACGTCTCGATGCAGTGAGCTTTTATTATAGGGTTAAAAATAGGAAATGATTTGAGTTTCCATTTAACTAACGTTACATTTTTACTCATACTATGTGGTCGACATTCGACCATAGTTAATTGTTTTTTTAAAGTCTCAACTGCGTTAGAGTTCTTTTGTCAAAGGGTATATATATACTTCTATAATAAAAGGTTTTCATTTATTCGCTATTTTCCATGATCTTTAATTATATGAACATAAAAAAAATCTATGTACAAATGAAAATTGAAATAAATTATAACTTTGAAACAAAAAACATTTGGTAAGGCTCTGAAATTCTAAGTAAACATAACTTTACGAAAATAAAGAAATTTATCGCAACCCATGACACAAGTAAAAGCAGTCGTGTTACCTAAAAATTTTGACATCCAATAAACCAAGGACTGTTCATTAATAATTATTTCACCTCCTCATCTTCAACCTCCATTGCAACCTTTTTGGAAGTACGTTATTGACGGAGCTGTCAAAATCCCTTTTTTATTTACATATACACAATATGTTGTGTAAAATTCAAGCAGTAGTGTGAGTAGTGCATATTTTAATTAATTTAATGTACTTCTAATGCATTTTATATAAACAGCTTTCTGCACTTCCTTGCCATATAAACTATAACTACGCCAAATTTCAAGTTACACAATTACCTTAAAAAGGGATACAAAGATTTTGCTTCATGTATTAATATATAGATATTATTTTGTTGAAGTGAAAACTTCTTTATAAGCGTTGAACGGTATTTTAGGCATGAGATAAATTTATAATTCCGCGTGATAAGAGGTTAGTAAGCTTTTTTTTTTAACTTTATTTTTGGCAATTAATCTTTCAGATTATTACTGCCATCGTCACGTAGTCGATAATAGTACAAGCGTCGTGCAACCACTTCAATATTGCGTCGTGTGAGTCAATATTCTAACAAGATGGTGGATCCCTTGTTAGAACCTGCTAGGAAGTTTTTGTGGCATCTCAGAATTTCATGCTCCGTGGTATTATTTTCTATTCACTTCACTTATGCACAATAAACTAACTAGATTACGTAAAACTCCTCCAAATTTACAAAATATAGAGTCCAATAACACAAGATTATGAATAAAATATAAAATCCACTACATGACAGACTAAAATCCCGCCAAAAACTCCGGTTAGTAAGCTTGACCGGTCGTATTGCGCTTGCTCGGCTTGTGTCAGACTAGCGGTGCGTAATATAAATGCCTAAGTGCATGTAATATTGATATTTTGCAACTCATCTTACGTTTGATTGATTAATAGAATTTATAAAAATGCATATTGCTTCGTGTGCTAATATATATGAAAACCACACTAATGTTAATAATTTCAATAAACACATTCGATAATGTAAATGTTGTCAATTACATCATAATTAATTTAAAATTTCAAAAGAGAACACAGTTATTTCTTTGTTTTGGGTTTTCACTTCTGTTCTTATGATTGTCTCGACTTTTATATTATTAGTATTATTATGTTGAACCTTTTGAATATTTTTGTTATAAACTTTATAATATAAATAGCTATTACTAGCTAAACTGTTCCATTTATTCAATTAATTGTTTTTGTCCGCGGTTTCGCTCTAGTGTAGATGAACCTATTTCTTCGAAAGTGCTCTATGTTATTTTCTGTAATCATTATAAGATGTGTGTTACATTTATCTTACCATCGCTTTAGCTCTTGCTTCTAATGCTCTGCTTTTAATTAGAAACCCATTTTATTTTAGAAAACTCTTTATTTTATTTCTTCTCTGCATCATACAATACAATGTTACAAATACATGATGTTATGTACATGAATTTATAATTTAATACACGTATTAAGCAATACGCGATTTGAGTACGAGAGAAAAGTAGATAAGTAAATGGATTTGGTACATTCAGATGATTTTATTTATTACTGTTTCTTTACATAAATTTCCATGTGAACGAAGTCGCGGGCATTGCTAGTGATTAATTAAAATTAATAATAAAAATAATGATATCAAATAATTAAATTGTAATAACATTAAAAAAATTAAGTTTCTATTCAGAACATTTCATACAGTCAATTATAATAACTATTGTTAAATATTCCTTTATCTCATTTTCGTATTTTCGTTATTTCGCAGAAATAAATCGTGAATAGGTTATATTGTTTTGATTGGTTTTCTTAGATCAATGACTCGCGAATGAGCGAAACACGTGTAATCAATTGTTGCCATTACGAGCTTGAAGTAAAGACGAACTATGTGAATATTTAAATAATATAGCCATGTTGAGAATTTAGTTTACATAAAAATACAGCATATAATAATTTCAGATAATAACTTAGAAGATAACGTCTATTTAAAAGTATTAGTAACAAAACAAAATTGTTTATATAAAATATATTTCAATTATTTTTATAAATACTTGTCTGTCTATCTATCTATGTGTCTGACTGTCTGTTTGAACACGCATTACTGCTAAAGTACTGTAAGTACGAGATAAAAACGGATAAATAGATGGACTTAATGTATTTAGATGATTTTATTAGTGACTGTTTGTGTACATTAGGTTCCATGCGAACAGAGTCATGGACACAGCTAGTATTATGTAAATAAACTAGTCAAAGCATTAATAATAGATAGGTTGGTGTCCTATGATGCCACGTATTGTACTCATGAGAAACCACGCGCTAATCACTACGTATTATCAAAAAAAAGTTCCCTGTCACGTCTGTCTGTCTGTACGCAATAAACTCAAAAACTACTGACTGGATTCTCTTATAGTTTTCACCTGAAGATAATATGATTAATGAGGAAGGCTTAGGTATATAATTTGTCAAGGATTTTTTATTCATAGGGCAGAGCAACGTCCGCCGCGCCCGCTTGTGTTAAAATAAAATATTAAATCCGCAACACAGACTTTTTATCGACCGGACTGTTGTCGAAGAAAAATTGTACCATATAATGTCTTCCTTTTTTTAGCGACCAGTGTGCATGAACTGCCTTAATTTTCAGTACGTTACAAGCTATTAAAATCTAAGCACAAAAAATAGATTGGTTAATGCATTCACTTAAGTTGCTTGGTGTCGCTACAACGCTGCGTAAATACATTGCAAGGAGCGGAATCTTAGTTATGAGATAAACGGAACCTTTTAAATTAAATCACAAAGCACATATTAAATCTTTAAAACGTATTCTCTAAGATGTGTTTCACTAAATAACGCTCACGGCCGCCTTAACAGCTTTATACGTAACACCCCGCTATATTGTCACCATAAACAATGACCTCTGTCAGGATCCACCCGAATCTCCGGCTAAAGATCGAGGCTTCAGAATGTGTGGGTAAATATACGAGAGTATCTGTTTTGTTGGGAAATAAAAGGGTCCCCTTGGACAATGTTATAGATTAATTCTTTTATCCTTTTATCTTATTTATTGATAACAAATACGAGTTATATTTTTCTTCTTTAGACAGTGTTTTAATGTTTGTATTTATTACTGCGATTTTATTGAAGTGGATACTTCCTTAGGCGTATTTAAGACTAATACTTGAGCGAACGAGACTTTTTTTTAACGTGGGAAATCCCTTATGGATACCCACCTTCCCGGAGGGAGTAGGTGGGTTATGTTTGACTCCCACGGACTAAAACCCCACGGTGTACGTCTTCCGCTATAGTTGGGACGGCACGAGATCTCTATAGACTTCATCGTGCCGCCCGAGCGGTGTGGCCCAGCAGCAGAAGTGCCGCCGCCGGGCCTTCGTCTTGTAAGGAGACAGCCGGGTACACACCGGCCGTCTCCTTCTCCTCCGCCGGACCTGTGCAATGGGGAGATGGGGCCCCCAACCCACCTCCCCTAGGTCCGGCTTGAGCGAACGAGCCTAGCTCGGTTCTTTTAAAAAAACATTTTTAATTTAAAATAAACTGTTAGGTTTGCTTAATAAATTTAACATTTCTTTACAAAAAAAAAAAAATAATTAAAAATATACCTCTTCGGCTGTCACTCGGATTCGAACTAGGATTACACGGATTTTTGAAGCAACCGATTTCCGTCTAAGCTATTTTTGTTTTGACAGCGCCGGCGAAATTTACCTTTATATTCTTGCTATATTTTTTCATTACCTGAAAAATCATTTCAAAAAGTTTTCTATGAATAAAATTTACCTAGATCGATTTATCGTCCCTGAAACTACCTACAAACTAATTTTTAAGGGAATAGATGATGCCGTTTCCGGGATTCTGAATATATAAAAATATACAAGAATTGCTCGTTTAAAGGTGTTAATAATATAATGTAGACATAGATAGATTTGGTAACAGATTTTCAACTTAACAATTGCAGTTAGGCGATTTTTAGAAAAAGTCCTTTTAAGCGATGTTGGCTTTGTTGATAAGCATGTTAGAATTCCATGTCGACGATTGTAGATACATTTCCTATCAATAGAGTAGGAACGTTGGGTGTAGAAAACCGGTGAAACCATAGCATAGTGGTAGGGCTATTTCTAAGTCCGCTTGGCTAGCACCCTGCTACAGAGCTGAAAGTCTGTCGACAAACACCTATGGGCGTGTTCTGGCAGCTGCAACTGAGAACTAGTCATTTAACATCAGACAAGATTGTGTTCAAATCAATAAAGTACAAAAGATTTGAGGCAGTCCTAAGGACTGCAGATAAATGTGAGAACTTAAAATTCTATTCTATTAATAGCGGTGTTTTCCTTGGAATTCTAAAATCAATTAAGTAGTGTCCGGTGAAGCTGTTAAGACATTTCTGGGTCAATAGCGTAGTCAGATCGAGAAAAAAAACTGAAATCAATTATAATATTAATTATATAAATTTGATAATTTGCAACCAACGATTGTACGGTTTATTAATTAGAAAGACATATTATGGGCTGCACAATCTCAATACAAAATATCAGTATTACATGTACACAGGCTGCAACACTACGCATCGCTACGATTGGTCATGCTTGATAGCATGTCATGACGCGAACACATAAATTTACCTCCCGCCAAAAAAATACCGTCAACGCGCCTAAATTCACTTCAAAAACTCACGGAAACTCCAGCTGATTGCACAATGTATGTACAACCATTTACCCATCATGGCTTTAGAAAGTTTGTACAACATATAATGTTGAACATTAATTACGGCTAACTAGCACAAATTCGTGTTATACGGCCATTGTTATTTGGAAATTGGAGAGAACGTCCGAGAACCGTACTGTGTGGGCCCGATTCCTATTATCAGTCTATATTGCTTACACTGAGTGTGGCGGATGACCGTCGTTTTATTGCAAAAGCAATATCGAACGCAGGAATCGGATAGCTCACGTTGTTATGTATACGTTTGTGTTGAACATCTCCTTGAAGCGACTACGTGGTAATAAGAATCGGATTATTTTTCTCTGATTTCGTTTGTAACAGCAACGTCTAACTCTAAATAAAATGGATACAGGCAGAATTATATATTTATTGATAATATAACGTTAACAAATCGCACTTAAAGATAAAGAAGATATATTTATTTTTCACCCGATTAGGCCTCCCACGGCAGCGGCTCAAGCCTAGGTTCGATCCCTCGGTAGGGAGCCCTTGAGTGCGTTGTTTGCGCGATACGGTGACACACAAATATACATCACCGCTACAACACTACACGATCACCCCCACACACGTGCACGCCTACACGCTTACACATGAAAGTGGAAGGGTTTACTTTTTTCCCTTATCGAACTGAAAAACTCTCAATTTTCCGATAATAAATATATGGAAGAGTTGTTGAGGCGTGTATGCTTGGTACACATATATACGGTTCAACAACTCATACATATATGAACAGTTAGTTAGGCTAGCTAAGATAGGTTGCGATTTTGCATGCAACAGGCAACAGCCAAGCCGAGGTGTGCCGTGCACCCTTGAGCTGGTTGCCATAATAAAATCGGTTGAGTGCCTTAAGCGCTCGCCTTAGCAGTCCGGTGAAGCTGGTAAGACCATGATGGGTCAATAGCGTAGTCATTTCGAGGAAAAAAAAAAAAATATTTTTCACATACAACGCATATTTACAAGTCCTTATAAGGTCCAGGTAGGTGCAAGCGTGGAAGCGCTGATTTTCAGACAAAGCTTGCTGTATAACTATCACATGGACGAAATTACAAACACACGGACGCATTTACACGGTGATTTTAAATAAATATATAATACATGTCCTTGATAATTTAACCCAGTACTGTTTGCTACCTTGCCCAGTGCTACGTTTCTAATTTATAAAAATCTCGTGTTACGGTGCGTGTTCAAACTCCTCCGAAATGGCTGGAGCGATCTTTATAAAATTTTAGATATATATTTGATAGGTATATGAGCATAGGTTATTAAGTATATTTTATACTTCTACGCGATTAGGATGTCCCTATCCAGAAATATTTTCTAAATTTTTTAGATATTTTTTCTTTACTGTATTTTTTTTTATTTGCCATGTAAGTAGAATACACATAAATCTAAATGTTGATCTTTCTAACCCCACCCTCTCATTTTTTATTCGCAATTTGAGTATACAATATCAAATCATTTAACGGTCGTTCGTATTTAAAAAAAAGAACGAAATTAGCGATGTTGCTGAATAACAGATGGTGCTACCATCGTCTCATCGATATTTCTTCCACACATGCGTAAGTCTAAACCAACGAAGTATGTGTTTGAGTCAGTCCCTGAATTGTTTGGTTTCACAACTGAAAACAGTAGTGGTTGCAATAATCGAGTTCTAGGTTTCTTAAAATTTCTAGAAAATACAATCTTTTTTTGTCTAATAAAAGTATTTTATTGTAAGGCACGCCATTTTTTAAGGCATGGCTTTAACAGCAATATAAAACAAAAATAAATTAATGTTTAATGTAACAAGAAATGCAGGTCTTTATGATTATTAAAATAATTAACGTTAAGTGGTTCAGTACTAATCCTGTATTACGGACTTTAGAACACACTTCTTTAATTAACTATGACCCGAGTTTCGGAAGTTGAATCGTTGTGAAAGCTCGCGTGCGCTGCTCGGTATTAATATTTCCCATTTACTGACACCCACCTGCAAGCTTATTACAGGAACATACTGCAGTGCTGTGCAAGGTTCATGACCCCCCTCTATTGTTGTCTGTTACTTATCTTTAATCATTACAAAAGTTAGCTATTTGAGTGGTTATCTTTTCCAGTTTTTGCTTAATATATGCAGCATTTTGTTTATATGGTACTACGTTTTGGTATATAAAAATTGTGTCAACCAATAATGTAGAGAAAATTAATAAAAGACTGCGTTTAATAATTTAGCAGTAAAAAACGTTTTACGCTTCACTATATGTACTATATAACGTATATTAATAAATTGAAGGCAATGTTGCTAAATACTAGATACATATACACATGTTTGCAGTGTGTAGTCCGGTGAAGCTGTTAAAATCTTGTTAGATCTATAGCGTAGTCAGTTCGAAAAAAAAAACTAGATACACAATCTTGGCATTAATTATATAGTTCTGCGTGTATGTTTATTTTTACAAATGGTATAATATATATCATTACAAAGTTAGGTTGATTTTTATAAAATTCAGTACATGGGAAGTATAATACTATTATTGTATTCATAAAGTACACAGTTCTTAAAAAGTGTGTGCATCTACACAAGTTAATAGCTTTTATTGTGTGGATGTAAAATAAGAATATATAAGTATATAAAACATGCTGTATATTTTTACTAATACAGGTTAACTTTATTAAAAAACAGAATGTAATGGCTTCATAAAATAAAATGATTATTGTTATAAGAATTCGCATTAATAGTACAAATTATGAAAAATAATTACATTTTGGCTTATTTGCAACCAATTTAAAATAATTTTTCATGCGAAAAGTGTTATGTCATTCCAAATTGAAAGCTAAAAAAATGAGGTATCATGAGAACGATCTGCGTATAATAAACATGTAAGGATTCGCGGGCGCGTTTAGTAATACATAAAATTGATCCCCCAACGAATATTTCCAAGTGCATACCTGAATTACTGCATTCACCACAGTTTTAGCCTTTCATTGCGCCGAGCAATTAACTTAGCTGTTTTAAAATTTACTTCTGATTAAGAGGCCAATAGTGCATTCAACGAAAATGAGAATGTATGTAATCGCAAAGGCTTTTATCTCAATTGAAGAAACACACGAATTATTATTGGCCTTTAATCAGTTCTGAGATATGCTTTGAGCATCATCGCAGAAGAACTTTTGGTTACTCGTAAAGACAGTAGGGACAGTACGGTTACCTGTTCTATAAGCTCTAGACTTTTCTTCTATAGGCTGCACAATCTCAAAACAAAACATCAATATTAGAAGTACAAAAGCCCCTACGCCATGTGTCGCTAGTCTGACGCAAGCCGCTCAAGCGCAATATGCTCGGTCACGCTTACAAGCATGTCATGACGCGAAATCATAACTTTATCTACTGCTAAAACTATCGCTCAACACGTCTAAAGAAGATTTCACTTTAAAATTCATTTGTTAGTTTCGTGATTTGAAGAACATAAGAATATTACAGAAATTATATTGGATGATTTGAAACCATAAAAATAAATTGGTAATAAAAATATCTGTCATAAGCCTTCAATATTATTGAGTTACTGAGAGATCAATCAACATTTTATTATTAAAATGAATTGTAGCATCGATAGAAATAATTAAACTCCGTAGAATACTGATTATTTTTCTACGAATTTTACCTAGACTAGCGATCGCGCACGACTCCTTTTACTTTTGTATCTTTATAAATTGTCACACCAAACGTTGTTTTTTTTTTAACTTTATTTATGGCAATAAACCTTTCAGCCTTGCCATCGTCACGTAGTCGATAATATTACAAGCGTCGTGCAATCACTTCAATATTATGCGTTTTGTGAGTCAATATTCTAACAAGATGGCGTATCCCTTGTTAGAACCTTCCAGGGAGTTTTCGTGGCATCTCAAAATTTCATGCTCCGTGGTATTATTTTCCATTCACTTCACTTATGCACAATAAACTAACTATATTACGTAAAACACCACCAAATTTACGAAATACAGAAGCCAATAACACAAGATTATCAATAAAATATAAAATCCACTACATGACAGACTAAGATCCCGCCAAAAACTCTCAATGTTGTCCTTGTGTGGCTCTATTGGTTTATATATTGCACAACGATAGATCTTTCAGATGGCGTGTTTTTTAACTCAATACTTATTGTTATATTTTGATCGATTTAAATATAATTCAAACTATATTGTTTTATGTTATTTCGATATATAAGCAAACTGTTATGATAAAGCTTTGTCACAATCTGTTGAATAATGTTGGTTTTCATATATACTCATGCACATATGTAGAGTTAAATTTAACAATAAATAATTATTATTTATTATCATAAAAACAGAAATAATGTTAATTTTTTTAAAAACAAGTACCTGCAGATTTTCATACACTACGTATCAAAGGAATTAACAAATAGCCAAAAAAGCAAATTAAAGTCTAAGTAAAATTCTTTGTTTTTCAAATTAAATAATTATTTAAAGGAACGAAAAAAAGGTAGGACATCAGAAAATGTTTCCTTATTTCGCACTGATCATATATAAGTATTATTTAATTTAATTTTTTTTAGTCAGTTCGAGAAAAAAAAAACTTATATATGATTAGTACGAAATAAACAAACATTTTCTGATATTCTACATTTTTTTCGTTCCTTTAAATATGTTATAACATATTTAAAAAAAAAACTCTCTCGCTTATAATACTAACTAGCGGACTCGGCGGACGTTATCGCGCCCTGATAAAAAAACCTTGACGAATTATACACCTAAACCTACATCATAAATTACTTTATGTACTGGTGCAAACCGTCTGAAAATCCGCGCACTACTTTTTGAGTTTATCGCGAAGACAGACAGATGTGGCAGAGGACTTTTTTTTATAATATATATAGTAATTGGATATAAAAGATGTATTGTATTTGCAAATGACACGATATTAATAACAATTTGTAGGTGGTAGAGCCACCCTGAAGCTATTACTGGTTTCAGCTTGAATGCGTCGGCTCGCCTGGGGTAGTGTCACCCTCTCATAAAAATAACTGAGGTGAAGTAACAGTGCTTTATGGTTGCGTTTCGTTTAGTCAGTGAGAGCGCCTGAGGCCCACCCCTTTCTCTTCCCTCCCTCCACCTTTTCCCACCAACACAGGCTGGCAACGCCCTTGCGACTCCTATAGTGTTGCTGGTATTTATGGACGATAGTGATCAGTTAACATCAGGTGACCCACCTATTCATTTGCCACCTACGATATAAAAAAAAAAACTATGTAGCAATTTTTGCTTATACAATGCAATAAAGTTAAAGAAGAAACTAAAATCATGATGAAGCTCAAAAGGCAACGAAATTAATCTGAAATTAGAACGAAAGGAAAGATCCAACCAATATCACGATGTGTTCCAGGAAGTAGCATGTTCAATTATCCAAACTGTAAATTGAAAATCAGTAATACATAAGACTCCGCCCGTGAGGTCGACACCGATGGAGCGGCGCTTGATTGCTTTTTAATAGGCTTCAGTATCAGGCCAGGTTCCAACATCCCGACCGATCTTGTTCTTTTTTGTGATACGTGCTCCACCTTCCTATTACCTTTTAGATGGGTGTTTTCAATTTACTTCGAGTACTTTTTTGTACGTTTTCTGAGGATTTCAGTACTGAGTGTTGTTTTTGCTGAGTGTAATGCTTTTCTGCTTGTTATAAGAGTGCACATTCACTGTGTTCGTAGATTGTTTTATGTGGTTGTAAGTACAATAATATCTGGAAAGTATTCTCTTAAATTAACAATCTAGATGATTACTTACCTTTTTTATCAAATCAGATTAATGATACTTTCAATCTAGTCTCTGAGAAGGCACTTAACCATAATAATAAACTATTGTCCCATATTTCAAGTTACAGTTTTTAAATTTTTTTAGAAAATATGCATGGTTATTAAAATTGTTAATTTAATTTAGTAAAAATTATTGATAAATTATTAGTTCTTCAAACCACAATTGAATCGTTTTTGTAATTCGCATATTGTTTAGACGATCTACGTCAGTCATTAAATATACCTTCCAATCCTATTATATAAGTTGTTGTCTTCTTGACTCAATAAATTCCAAAAAGAATTTTTAACTTTTATCTTAACTTTTCTAATTAATTAGGTGTCCTTCCGCTATAACTCTAGTGAACCTTAGAAAAAATGCCCTTCCATTTATGAATTTATTCGATTGATTAATTCCTAAGACTACCTATAATTCGTCTATACAAGTTACCTCAATCAATGAGACCCGTGTAATTGGACAAGGGTCTGGCATGTTGTTATATAAAATTGTTATCTGAATTAGCCATTTTCGATCTGTTATTCCATTATAATCATTTAATAGTCAAAAGTTTATACAATCGCACCATTCGACGGAGATCTTTTCCAGGTGGATGGTAAGTATTAATTACCACGGAAGAACATTTCTCAGTTATTCGAATTATATCATTGTTTTTATTTAATTTATTGTGTAACTAGCTGACCCGTGCAACTTCGTCTGCACCATATCGGTTATCACCGGTTTCAATTGTATTTTAAAACGCGAAAACTTATATTAAACCTTAACCCGATTGCAGCTACACCTACCGTTTCCAATTGTGAATCCAAACTTTTTTTTTTTTTTCGAACTGACTACGCTATTGACCTAGCAAGGTTTTAACAGCTTCACCGGATTACTAAGGCGAGCGCTTAGGCACTCAGCCGATTTTATTTTTGGCAACTAGCTCAAGGGTGTACGGCACATCTTGGCTTGGCTGTTGCCTGTTGCATACAAAATCGCGACCTATCTTAGCTAACCTAGCTAACTATTCATATATGTATGAGTTGTTGAAACGTATATGTGTACCAAGCATACACACCTCAACAACTTCTCCATATATTTATTGTAGGAAAATTTGGAGTTTTTTCAGTTCGATAAGAGAATAAATAAACTCTTCCACTTTCATGTATAAGCGTGTAGGCGTGCACGTGTGTGGGGGTTGATCGTGTAGTGTTGTAGCAGTAATGTATATCTTGCTCACCGTAACGCGCAAGCAACGCACTCAAGGGCTCCCCACTGATGTATCGAACCTAGGCTTGAACCGCTGCCGATGGAGGCCTAATCTGGTGTGCGGAAGCGAAATTTACCCCCAGACCACGGCGGCGTGATCTGTGGTTACACGGGCGTGGGCGTGAACACGCTCTATTTGGAGACCAAACTATACGTTTTGGCTTCTATGTCGATAACGTACTCTACCCCGATTATAATTTTCAAAAAATATTTAATGTACAGATTTAGCCTTGTTACAGTTTTATTATAGTATAGGTAATAACAAAGATATTTTTGTAGACAATTGTTCGGTGAAGCTGTGAAGACCATTCCAGGTCAACAGGGATATCATTTCGAAGACAAAAACATTTTTGTAGACTACTACTATATATTATACAAGTTGCGGCACTATACGTTCATCATACCCTTCCTACAATAAATATGTTTTATATTCTGACTATACGCTATTTTTGTGATGAAAGCAAAAAAGCTTTAACGGAATTCTTGGTACCTAACACCCAAGCACCTAATTCGTTAAGCCGGATATCAACAAAGCCAAGAGTGCTAAACTTATCCAACCTTGGCTTATGCTGTTGTCTTGGATGTAACATCGCGAATCTTACTAATATTAACTAGCTAACAATTAGTGAGATACGTATGTGTCCCTTATGAGCTCATACGTGTAATTTGAATCTAACAGCTAACTAGAATAAAGATAAAATATGAAACGACAAGTCGAAATGTCTAAGTTGAGCCTATATAATTGTGAAACTTCGCATGACTCTCTGTACAATAACAACGATGAGTTCCATACAATGAATGGCAATATGCCGTGTGGATAAACGGTTAATAATTATAAATGCTTTTAAATGACTTTGTTCCCCTCAATGGCTGGAATTTTAAATGCGGCTGCCAGTAAGTCATTAATGTCCTATGTTTAAAAATAGTAAACGGGTGAACAACAATCATTCAGTGGACTCAAGACTCTCATTTATATTATTTTGATGAAAGTAAATCTCATCGGATTATTTTGGAAAGCCGTATAACAATGAATGTTACCGCTAAAGTTCGAAAGATGTTAATATGAGCATTACTTAGTTAATCTGCAGATAAACTAATTTCCTATGGTACAGTTCTAGATGAAGAGATTTCTACATGTCTTTGCGACTTGCAGTTATATTATCAGAAGTTAGTAAAATTAACAGTTAGTTAAAGCAGAGTAAAGTAGACAGCCACTAAATCCGCAAGGTCTACGAATTTGCCAGACTAACCGAGGCTATATGAGGTTGCGCAAACCTTCATCGCGTGGAATGCTGGATGCCGGTTTAATGAGAACACCACGTCCCAGTGCTGAAACAGGATTCCCTAGTACTAAACCTGCTGCATTTCTGACGAGATATTGGTTCCTCGGCTTATCTCTCTTTAATTTAGTTAGAGTGGGGAAAAGGGATATCGCTATTAGGCCTCTAAAGCGGTAGTATTTTCCCTTCACTGGGAGGATGATGTACAGCTAGTAAAACTCATAGAATGCTAAGAAAGTCTTTCAGCATCGCTTAACAAAACATTGAAATACTTTGTCGCCGGATCATAACTATGTAAATTAGCACATTGCTATTGGCTTATTATAGGAATAGTATTATGTGATACTGAACGGGGTATTGATATGAGAAATGTAACAATTACCGAAATTTTAAGGGATCACTATAATTGGTCAGCATTTTTTATATCATAGGAGGCAAACGAATAGGTGGGTCATCTGATGTTAAGTGATCATCACCATCTATAAACACCAGCTCAACAGAGGAGTCACATGTACGTTGGCAGCCTGTGTTTGGTGGGAAAAGGGGAAGAATAGGGAGGGAAGGGGAAGGTAGACCTCCGGCGCTCTCAATGACCGAACGAAGCGCAACGACGCAAGCAATGTTACTTCACGTCGGGTTTCTGTGGATCGCGTGGTACTACCCCGGGGGAGCCGTCCCATTCATGCTGAAACCAGCTATAGCTTCAGCGTGGCTCTACCACCTACCAAAATTTAGACAGTTTGTAGAATTACTATTTTTTTAACTTTTGTGGTAACATGTACAAATCGTAGATCGATATTCACGTATAATTGAAACCCGACCAGTAACACAGATTATATTCGTTCATGCATAAACTTTTATGCGTAAATTTGCATTTAAAAAATATTCCATATTGTAAATACACTCTCTTTTTTATTTTCAAATGCATACATGCTGCCTATAAATACTGGCTGGTTCATACCACTGCAATATGCAAAATGGCAATTATAAAAAGAGCTTCCAGTTATATTATTTAGCGGCTATTCAGAGATCTTACAACAATTGGTCCCGCATTCCGCATGGTTTCATGGAGAACTCGCAGTCGTATTTGTGTAGGAAAATAATGTAAACGCTGTTTTAATTTATTTTTATTCATATATATGTTTATTGTACCATTGAATTTAAAAATTTCGTACGTATTTATGAGTTCTATTTCATAATGAACCTTGTAACAGCACAAAATGGAAGTAGTAATAAATTTTTAAGTATTGAGAGTACCAATATGTCGTGACCTTCCACCTAGAAGGACTGGAAGAGCTACTTCCAGTATTCTTCTTATTACCTCTTTGTGGAATTCTTCTGCTACCTGTTTACTTAAGTAGGCCTGACTCCAATAAGTCTCTTTTATTAATGTCGAAAATAAGACTTGGCTTACTGTTTTAGCGAGCGAGACGTCGCTTATCGTCAATCCCCTAGTTTTGTGTGTGTCTAGCTATTGCTAGTTAAATATCGACTGTCATTGCCTTGAAAACCTCACACTATTGCTTTGTAATTATAAAAACATATAAATTCTTAATGTAAGTTTAATATCCTTTTTTTTATTTCGAACTCACCACGCTATTAACCCAGCAAGGTCTTAACAGCTTCATCGGACTACTAAGGCGAACGCTTGCGGCACTCAGCCGATTTTATTTGGGCAACTAGATCAGGGGTGCACACCCTGGCTTGGGCTGCTGTCTGAAAACTGTTTACTATCCCATTTGCCTTAACCCGTAGACTGTCTTTTGTTTGTTAAAATATGATCTCACGTAACCTAAATGTTCAATTATATAATTACTGCTTAGCCTCTGTGGAAAAACTTTACGATGTATGGGCTATATAATACTTTGATAGTCCTTCATCTATCTATATCGTCTTCATCAAAAGCATGTAAGAGACCTAGTACAGGGCTACAGACCCCTTCCCGAAAGAAAACATAAGCATGATCACTACGCCAGCCGACTACGTATTAGCGATTTCAAACGCTGAGAAATCACAGTACTATATTTTCCCACATACAGTGATAATCAAAGAAAGTTTCACAGGTTTACTTAAGTTTATTTTTTTCACCGTCAGCCGATAATGTAACCAATTTTAACTAGTATATGTATGTATCTCGCAAAAAATCGTTGGTACATAATGGGGATCGAACCTGTGGGCATCGGATTAATATTACAGTGTTTAAATTCGTAGTCCGGTGAAGCTGTTAAGACCTTGCTGGGTCAATAGCGTAGTCATTTAGAAAAAAAAATACAGTGTTTAAATCATTGGTTAGCCAGAACCCAAGCCTTGCTAGTTATTGGATATATACCATCAATAATATCCTGACACACGACACAGCAATACCTGGCACTACAATGGATGTTACACCTCGTTATGGTTGTCTAGATACAGTTACCGTATCACTACTATTTGGCAACCCATAAATATATCAGCGTTAGAGAAAATTTAATCGAATATAATGAAATATAAGAAAAACTATACGACACGCCTACGTATCCCACTATCATGGATGTTACATCTCGTTCTGGTTGTCGAGATATTATCGTATCACTACCATTTAGCAACCAGTAAATATTTTATTACAGTTTATCACAGTTAACCATTTTTAACCGAATACAGTGGAATATACAAAACTATAAGATACATAACGCCCTTCGCTGTTAACAAGAAAGCTCCCACGCTCCAGAGTAAACTGCCAGGAAAAGGGTGTATAAAGGTAATTTATTTACCAAACGTTCACCTACTTTTATTTAAACGTGCCGCGGTAAACGAATGGAGGTTGAGTTATATAATATATTTATATAACAATTTTAGATGTTTATAGTCGTCTGTTTCTAAAATATATAACATAAAAAATCTTCAAGCTTAACAACTACTTTAGTTCATTTAAATAAATCCAACAAATTAATTTGTAAAATATGCACATGTTCTTTTATCGCTTGTTTTTTACGAAATAGCGGATATTAGCTAGTCTATCGAGAATTTTTAACTAAGATATGTTTTTTTATATCATAAGAGGCAAACGAGCAGATGGGTCACCTGATGTTAAGCGATCACCACCATCGATAGACACTTGCAACACCAGGGGAGTCGTAAGTGCCTTGCCAGCGTGTTTTTGAGGCGGGGGGAGGAAGAGAAGAGGAAAGGGGGAAGGTGAGGAGAAGTGGGCCCCGATACTCTCACTGACCGAACAAAACGCATCAATGCAAGCACTGTTACTTCACGTCGGTTTTTCTGTGAGTCGGGTAGTACTACTCCGGACGAGCCGACCCATTCATGCTAAAACCACCACCTACCTACTAACCTAAAACCTAAAAGATTTTGGATCTAGTTTTAGCAATTTTAGAATGTTACAGAATGGTACAAATTGCACAAGGTGATAATTCGTATTACGTTTTAATTCTTATCAGACATAAGTAATTATTCCGATATTTGATGTTATAAAATTTATGAAACAACTAAAGGAATTGGCCCCGAATGAAGGGATGAAATGGCATCCACGGGGCGATTACCGATCCTCAGTAAAAGTTGATTGTATCTCCCTTTCCGCTTATAAAAATAATATAGATCACTCTCCTTTTATATGTTACAGCGAAGTTAGCTTTATTTTGTTACAGACATTCCTTTGTCGTCTCTATATAATATTTCGTTTTTGTTTCGTCAAATCCCCTCAAATCAGATTTCGTCTGATGATGATAATAATGACACCGAAATAAAGATTGTACGTATTTCTGTTTACTATCGTAGGATATATTTGATTCTAAGATAATTCCGTGGGACATTGTTTTATTTATCCAGATCTTAGTTTTTTTTAATATTATAATATATAGCAGTACCAAATTGGTCATTTTTAGGTAGTATGGTTAGGTGTTAGGTGTTACAAAGTCTCAAAGCATATTACCGCTTTGCCAAGCGAATTTTAACGTATTAGACTATTATAGGGTGGATCGCTGTGTGGTCGATGGTGCTGTATGGAAATGACGCTCCACTCTGTGCATCCACCAAAAACGAATGTAACTATATACATTTAAAAAAAAACATGTATCATAAAAACATAAGCCAGATCGAGTTTCTTGCCGGTATTTCTCGATAACTGGGCTGTTTCCGAACCTGTGGTAGTTTCTCAGGGCCTAAATGGAATAAAGTAGCTTTTGATTTCCATAGGTTTTAACATTCGGCCACAATATCAAATAATGATGCCCTTCTTAAAGAAATCAGCTGGACGGGAGGCAACTAATTTTTCAAAGGCATTTTGTACTGCCTCTCGGGTATTGAATATTTTTCCAGCCAAGGAGTTATCCAAATTCTGGAAAAAGTAGTAGTCTGTAGGTGCAAGAACTGGTGGCGGATGACGGAGAACTTCCAACCCCAATTCTTGCAACTTGGAGACAGTCTGCTGTGCAGTATGAGGTCGCGCGTTGTCGTGCAGGAGCAGCGGAGAAGAGCGATTAACCAATGCTGGTTGGAGATGTGCCAGCTTCTCCATCATTGTGTTCAGTTCTTCACAGTACAAATCTGCAGTAATGCTCACCCCGTTTGGTAAGAAGCTGTGATGAATCACACCGGCGCTAGATCGCCAAACAGTGACCATCACTTTTCTAGGGGTAAGTTTTCGTTTAGGTCATTGTTTAGGTGCTGAATCAAGATCCAACCAACTTGCTGAACGCTTGCAGTTATCGAACGGAATCCATTTTTCATCGCAGGTAACATTGCGGTCCAAAATTTCTTCATTGAGTTCGTGGGGCACCCATTTGTCAAGCTTTTTTACCTTGCCAATTTGACGCAAATGAACCAATATTGTTTTGACGCTAACGTCGAAAGCTGCTGCTAATTCAGCCATAGATTGTATATCATCAGCTTCCACAATCGCCTTTAATTCGTCATTGTCGACCAAAGTCTTCGGACGACCGCGAGGTTCATTTTTCAGGTCGAAATTCCCAGAACGGAAGCGAGCAAACCAATAATAGGTGGTGCGTTGGTTTGTAGTGTTAGCTCCGTAAACGTCGTTGATGTTGCGTGCCGCTTGTGTCGCGTTGCTGCCACGACGGTACACATATTACATAATTACTCGAATTTTTAACGTATCCATATTGACAAAAAAGATTGAAATGTGAAGAAAATGCAATACTAATCAATAAACAAATGACTACTTCTGGAAAAAGAATTCCATGTTTTTAAAATAAAAACAATTTGAAATTATAATTCTTAGCCAAACAAAAATTATTTCGATTTGAAATGACTAGTACTGCAAAACGGCAATTTCATAGGTAAAGACCTATTAAATGTTGATGTGGTCTAAGATGGTAAGATGGTAATCATCAACATGTCCTGTCATCAACAATTCCATTACGACATTTTCCTTGACCAAAGGTTTCAATTCAGCTGCTAGGGTTCAAACCTACTGAAAGGGCTGATGCGACCGTTTAAAATGGCTCCACCAGGAAATGCGGTATAAATAAAAGAGAGTGAAAGAGCGGTTGGTGGCCTTGCCTATAAATAAATAAAATAACAAGAATCCCAAATAATAAGCGTGGACTAACCTGCAACTCAGCACCCCGTACAGAGCAGCGGCGTCCAAGGCGAAATATGGTGTATGCGGATTCTTTTAATATAAATCTTCTCTAGTCAAGTGTGCGGTACAAATTTATATATGAATTGCGATTATTTCATGCGGACACCATATAATATTCCAAAGCGTTCAAATTAATATACAATTCAAAGCGGTGTAAAATCGTTGCTGGGAAATATATAATACGTCAATTTCGATTTATTCTTTTTCTCTTATTTCAATTTTCTTGTTCTTTTGTCATATTGACGTCCAAAAAGTTCTTACCTAACGCGCCTGCATACTCCGTACTAGATCAATGAGATGAAGGTCAGAAACACATCTCATAATCTGGAGCGTAGCTATTAAATTTATTTATAAGGGGCCAACCACCTATCTCCATCAACGTGGATTCGAACACTCTATTGACTAAGGTCATCGCTTCAAAATCTGAAGGGAATCAATTAATGACTGGAAATGGTTGCTCGGGTACTACTATTCTTTATGTAGCGACAAAGTTTGTGAAAACTCGATAAAGCAAATCGATTATAAGCCGCTAAATTATTTAGTTTATTTTTTTAAAACATTTTCCAAATAAATTCGATGAATAGTTTCGTGTAAACTAATTTTACGCTTAATCCTAATTAATATCATAAATACAAATGTAAGTATTATTTGTTTATTACTCTTCAAGTCCTTACTACTCAATCGTATTTACCATACCCGATTAGGCCTCCCACGGCAGCGGCTCAAGCCTAGGTTCGATCCCTCGGTAGGGAGCCCTTGAGTGCGTTGCTTGCGCGATACGGTGACACACAAATATACATCACTGCTACAACACTACACGATCACCCCCACACACGTGCACGCCCTACACGCTTACACATGAAAGTGGAAAGGTTTACTTTTTTCCCTCATCGAACTGAAAAACTCTCAATTTTCCGATAATAAATATATGGAGGAGTTGTTGTATACGTTTAAACAACTCATACATATATGAATAGTTAGCTAGGTTAGCTAAGATAGGTCGCGATTTTGCATGCAACAGGCAACAGCCAAGCCGAGGTGTGCCGTGCACCCTTGAGCTGGTTGCCAAATAAAATCGGCTGAGTGCCTTAAGCGCTTGCCTTATTAGTCCGATGAAGCTGTTAAGACCTTGCTGGGTCAATAGCGTAGACATTTCGAAAAAAAAAAAAAAAACGTATTTACCATGAAATTTGGGACACACGTATATCAGGGGTATAGAAAAAGGTAATGATACATGGTAACTCACACGTAACATAAGTTATCATGGACTGCGAATATTTCAGACTTTCTGCGTACCCCAATAGGAAAATTAGTGGGTAATTCACAGTACACGTGTTCATAATTCATTATTAAAATCAGTGCCCCCTGCTAACTTTATAGACTGTGCTAACGAAATCTGAAAACAAAGTTACACCTAACAAGCCCTTCGGATAGCTAGAACAAACAAAACAACGCCCATTAATCATACCTGTGAACTTATTCGGCTATATTTTAATTATTTAGTTCCACTACATTACTTTTCGATTTATTTACAATTTAAAACGTGTACATAAAATTTTAAGTAATATATAATTTCTACTCGACTGCGTGGAAGAAGAAATAAGATTCCTTACGTGTTTATGTCCATTTTTTTGGTACTTTGCTTACAGACTTTTGTTAAATTCGATTGAATTGTAAGAATATCACTACATATTGTAAAACAAAGTCCTCTGTCACGTCTGCCTGTGTGTCTTTCGTAATAAACTCAAAAATTACTGAATGAATGTTTATGCGCTGTTCCCTAATACATAAATTGATTAATGAGATAGTTTTAGGTATATAATTTGTCAAGTTTTTTTTTTATTATTATAGTATGATGTTCGTAAAACCTAAGACAAGTGAGTAATTATAAGTTTTTTTACTTGAAGATACTCGGCTGAAAAATTCGTTCAATAACATAACTAAAAATGAGTTCGTATTTTGTATGTGATTTCCACCAGATCAATCGTGTACGATGGTTTCTAATAGGGTTGAATTTTACCTACCCTCAGTTACCGATTCTACGCGTTGCATCACATAGCCCGCAATCAACTATCATCTGGTTTGTTTTCGTTTCTTGCCTACATTTTAATGGCAATTGCTCCATCATCAAGGGTAGTAGCGTGATGTTAGGTAGCCTGAAACCTACCTCAGTAAATGTACTGTTCAATGTAAAAACATTTTTGAAATTGAGCAAGAAAGTTTAGAAATGAGCACGTTGGAAAAACCATCTTTTGACTCTTTTGACTCTATGTTGTAATGTTTGTAGTGTTTTATGATATATAGTTTGGTTATTGTTCACAAGTGAATCGGATGTGAAATAATACCACAGAGCATGGATCCTAACTTGCCACAAAAACTCCCTGGAAAGTTCTAACAAGGCCACCATTTTGTAACAATATTCAGATGGTCGAGATAAACCTGTAATATAATTACCTGCTAGACAATGGTAGTAATAATTTACTAGAAGATCGGTTGCCAAATAGAAAACGAAAAAAAAAAAACATCAATCAAGTAGCTCGGTTTCCATATGTATTTATTTTTGAAGTATCTTAGAGGCAACCATCAATTTTGTAACAGTTTGTGTCTATTGTTGCAGATTGAATTACGCACTCGCAGGGTTGCGGCCATGGTGGTGGCACGCGTGCAACGTAACGCTGCACGCGGCGTGTTGCGCGCTTGTTGCCAGAGCGTGCGTCACAATCGCCCGTCTGCAGCGGCCATTTGCTGCGCTTGCTGCTTTACTGTTTGCTGTACACCCTGTACATACCGAAGCAGTATGTATAAATAATTTAAAATTATCATTCAAGTATGGCATAAGTACTAAAGGGGAGAGATTTTCTATTTGCTTATTGGTAGTCCGGTAAAGCTGTTCTTGCTAAGTCAATAGCATGGTCGTTGGAGAAAAAAATTATTTTCTCATTTTTGATGATGCGAGGAATGGGGAATCTGAATTCGTAGGTCTAGCGGCATGCAGTCTAATCAACAGAGTTATCATCGTCCTAGACTTCTAATAGTGAACCACTGTAAGTTAATTCCAATATAGACTATAAATTCTTTATTTCGAAGCTTGTTAACTACTGCCAGGAGTTTTTGGAGGGATTTTAGTCTGTCATGTGGTGGATTTTATATTTTATTCATAATCTTGTGTTATTGGACTCTATATTTTGTAAATTTGGTGCAGTTTTACGTAATCTAGTTAGTTTATTATGCATAAGTGAAGTGAATAGAAAATAATACCACGAAGCATGAAATTCTGAGATGCCACAAAAACTCCCTAGCAGGTTCTAACAAGGGATCCACCATCTTGTTAGAATATTGACTCACACGACGCAATATTGAAGTGATTGCACGACGCTTGTAATATTATCGACTACGTGACGATGGCAGTAATAATCTGAAAGATTAATTGCCAAAAATAAAGTAAAAAAAAAACTACTGCCCATGAATCGGCAAAGAAAACAGAACAGATTAAAAATTACTTATGTAAATGTTTACGTAAGCATGAGACGGCTGATAAGCAAGCATTACGTAAGTACTAATTCATAAAGGGATGGAAGTTCACATTAAAATAGCAAAACGAATACCGAATATTCATTATTATGTCACAATTGCAAATCTCGCAACAGCAGAATAAGTGACAACAGATTAGGGAGTTTTTGGCGGGATTTTGGTCTGTCTATATTTTATTCACAATTTTGTTTTTTTTTTACTCTATATTTAGCAAAATTGATGGTATTTTACGTAATACAATTCGGTTATTGTGCATAAGTTAAGTGAATGAAAAATAATACCACAGACCATGAATTCTGAGATGCCACAAAAACTCTCTGGAAAGTTATAACAAGAGAGACACCATCTTGTTGGAACATTGAAATAATGACACTTATTGTGTGAAATGTGTTGTAAGCTCCATTGAAACAAAACATTGACACTGGCAAATGCTATTGCGGTGCCAAAACAAGAATAAGAAAAAAAACACCTTGTAACAATATATTAATTAAAAAGAAGTATCACCTATTCTATTTTTAGAGTTTTTGACTTATTGCGGTAAAATGTATAATTCAATTTCAGATTAATCCATAAAATCGTTTGTACAAAACTTCTCGATATTTTTAAAGTTATTAAATATATCATTTAAATATAGTTATAAAAATACCAGCACTCGTGTAATTTTCAATCAATCCATACTCATCTTCTATAATTTTAAAATTTTGGTGTTGATTCTTACACGAGGATATAATCATTGTTACTATCTATTCGTGGTATTCTTATTAGCTGTTATGCTTTATAACGGTCCCTGAGAATCTATAACTTCCATTACAAAACCGCGAATTTTTTTTAACGTAAATAATAATATTTTTATGTAAGGCCTGGTACATTCTCATTGGGTTAAGGAAGATTCGGACCAGTTTTACAACCGCACACATAAATTTCTACTTACCAAAAGAAACATTAACGTTCGTGTTTTATTTTTTATCTCGAAGATATTTTAGATACTCGTGTGTTTTTAATATTTCCCTTTTTTGGATAGGTACATCTAGTAACGTACTTACCTAATATCATCTTCAATGGATGGGGTTATGATTTGGATTAATGTACAGGGGTAAGATCACGTCAAGCAAATAAGCGTGACTCATTGTCACGTTCCGCCCGAACCGAGCGTGCAAGCGAGAGAGTGGAACAAGCGATAGCGAGGTGCGATCAGCCTAAACGTTGGGCCTGTAACACATCTGTCTATATATAGAATAGCGTAGAGAGTTCGAGAAAAAAAAAGTAGTCCGGTGAAGCTATTAAGACTTTGCTAGGTGAACAGCGTAGTCAGTCTCGAGTTCGAGAAAAAAATCCAATTCAATTAATAAAAGTATACAATTTTTTATCAATATTTTCTGATGATGTTCTCACGTAAAACTGTCGTTCCTAAACCGACTTTACGGACAACCAATTTTTTTAGAATTAATATTTTAAGGGACTTTTTTTTTAATATTTCAACCTAACCGTTCGAGATAATGTAATAAAAATTTCACGATTTCTTGTTTAATATTGTTAATTTCATACAAAATTGAAAATTAAATGTAATTATTTATCTATACTAATATTATAAAGAGGTAAAGTTTATGAGTTTGTGACGTTGTAGGCGGTAATCTCAGGAACTACTGATCCGTTTTGAAAATTTCTTTGAGTGTTATATAGCTTATTTAGTGGAGCACTAATAAAAAATGTTTCAAAATTGTGTTTCTTGTTCTTCTTGAGAGTTTCCGCTGTGTGTTGGCGTCAGCCAAAAGTAACAATTACACGCGGACGAAGTCGCGGGCAGGGGCTAGTTTATTATAATATTATTAATCAACTTTTAAATTCACAAATGGAAATTTAAATGCCTTCTCGGTTCAGTATTTTTTTTCCTTAATCACACGCATAAAACATTCAAGTTTATTAATCTAAAAGAAAAAACATTACTATAAGGTTTTCTTAACATATGAGTGTTTTTAGATCGCAGTATGTTTACCGTACGGTAAAAGGCTATCAAATTAGCATGCTATAATAAAAAAGGAGACTAAGATATTAAAAATTAATAATTGAAGATACTCATGCCCGCGTGATTCACAAAACTTGTGCTTTAGGAATGGCAAATTCATATAATATATATCAATCATCATAAATTAAAATGTGTAGTCTTCTGCATAAATTTACTCGTAACAAAATGTTGGTACAAAAATCCTACCCTACTCCCGAATACTGCAGACGTATTTGGCCTTTTCTAGAAAATTATTTTCAACTATTTCGTAGAAAACGCTTTTTTATAAACAGAACATTACGGTAACTCTTGAATGCGTGGGAAGGTAAACGGAAATATTGATACCTTACTATTGAAAAATAAGTTCTAAAAATAGCGCGTCTCAAATTAGCATGTTCTTTGTACGCGTTATCGGTTTTATGAAATTAAATGGTGAGAGCTGTCCAGAGATTTTCACCGGACGTTTTATTGTCTATAGGCTGACTTTTTAAACGCTCTGAAATAGATTCGCAGAACACAGATTTAGGTATCAGAGAAAGGCACAATAGGTAAAGGCGGAGTAGGCTCGCCCGTGCTCGTACCTCGTGCCTTTTGCACCCAAGTTGAAAGTGTCAGTGCTAGATGCAGTACAGTCGCACTCAAAATAGTTTTGTTGTTGTTAATTATGTTATGTAATTGTTATTTTCGTTGTTTTCTTTTTCTTGTTGATATTGGTTATTTTCGTTATTCTCTTGATTGTTACTTGTTGATATTTGTTGTTATTATTAGAAGACTCGTCCATTGCGAAATATTATGTTTCCATGGAAGGCGTTGCCCTATTATAAATAAATATTTATTACAAATTATTTGTTCTCGATACGACTTGAAGATTAATAAATATCCATGTTAAATTCCTGTAATTATACGTACTATTAGTTTTGTAATTACATGTGCAAGGCCGGACTTAAAGCTATATTCACAGCGGCCGAAAAGTTTGAAGCGGCCTATTCATAAGCACGATATAAGGTAACCGTAGACATACATAATACATCCTGTACATCAAAACGATTAGGAATAAAAATGAAAGGAAATAACCTACAAGCGGACTATAGACACAGAGTAGAAAGCAGAACTGTGTGAGTCTTTTTTTCTGTTTTTGTGAGTTTAAATAAACTTCTTAGATTTTCTTTTTAATATACTTTTTATTGCACAGCGCCATCTGTTGTACTATAAACTAATAAATTTTGCTTAGTGAAACAGACTCGTAATAGTTAATTTTATTTATTTTTTTATAATCTATCACAGGTGGCTGGCGTGGTCGGCAGAGCTGATGTTCTAGCTTGCATTTTCTTCCTATCTTCACTTTTGGCTTACCACAGGTAAGTATTACTTTTAACCATAATGTCACAATTTGTCATATTATCATCAAAGTATTATACTAAATTTTCTCTATTGATATAGTTCTTGGAGTCCGTGAATTAAAGTGTTAATATTTAACTATGTTTATCAAAAACTCGTGTCGACGTATTCTTTAAGTAAATCGCCTGCCATGTATATCTTTGATACAGCTTGAAATAGTTTGTATTGATAAAACCGAACGTATGTTATTAAGAGAAGTAAGATTATACGAGTTGATGTTTATAACATTCCTTGTAGCACGAATAACCTAACCAGCGTATTGGAATATTAAATGTCACAAGGTGAGATTTAGATAAAATTAGTTAACGAGCGTTAATTATTATCGCAATAATTAGTTCATTCTAAATAACGTAAACTAATGCCAGTATGGATTTTATCATACATTAATAAAAATTAAATACTTATAACTATTGTGTTTGAATAGTTTTTAATATTGACGATAAAGTAATAACAAAAACAATGCCACTTGAAGTAATATGTAGTGTTATCCAAATATAACCAGATGTTCCTACTTACAAAAGGTATCCAGACTTAAATTTATTCTTTAAGCTGACGTTACAAGTAGGTAAAATAATTATAAATAAATGGTGAAATTATAAGGACATCTGAATGAAAAATATTCAGTTATAGTAAAAATATATAGTTAATTAAATAAAGCTTTCATTAACTCAAAACCCAGGTAAGAGGCACTATGTGTTGTTGGGTGTAAAGTTGACGAAATCCTGTTGATTACGAGTGCCCTTGTATCCCGATAAGTGGTCAGCTGAAATGAAAGTGGTTTTTTTTTTTTAATTCGAAGCCAACATTTTTCTTTCTACGAATTATAATCTTTTTGTGATATTAAGTTATTATATTCAGACTTAGGTGAAAATTCACATTTAATAAAAAATGTTAACTCAGATCTCAGGCTTAAGTTTAATCAATGAAATCCATAATACTTTATTCAGTTTAGGTCCTGAGAAGGCACTTATGAACTCATCGAGAATAACCGGCAAGAAACTCAGTTTATCTTTTCATGTTATACTCGTATATTTTTACAAAACATTCAATTACATTCAATCTAAAAATATTTTTTCTCCATTTTGATATCTTGTCCCCTTTTCGTTACGGTGTGGTGTTAGTATTTTAAACAAGTTCGTGTTAGTTAGTAGTTTACATTAAAAATAAGTTTAAAGCGATCATTGCTTAGTGGAAGTGTATTCGAAAACAACTTCGAACTATGTAGGTTTCAGTAAAGGAGAATATCTTGATAAAACTGTAGAATATCAGTAGGGTCTTCTCTAATGCCCACTTTACGAACTCCCTCCTACCTTCAAGCGTAAAATCTGTCGCCTATCACTCTATTGTGTATTCCTGCGTCTATATTTAAGAGTTTTGTCCTTTATGTTACCATCTTATACCAAATCAACATTTAACAACAGAGTCAAAACCGAAAAGTCTTCGTTCAATTTAGGCCCTTTTTTTATTAACGTGGGGAAATCCCTAACGGATACGCTACCTTCCCGGGGGAGAGGGTTGGTTATGTCCGATCGCACGGACTAAAACCCCATGGTGTACCGTCCGCCGCATGGGAGGGGCAGCCAGGGATCGAGCATGCTCACTGACCTGAAAGTGCCCCTGCGACAGCCTGGCGAATGAACGCCAGGCTTCACCCTACTATAGAAAGGCTACTGGGTACACGACCAGCAGCCTCCCCTCGTCAGCCTCACCCGTGCAACGAGGAGATGGGGGCCCCGCCCCATCCCCTCAGGTTTGGCGACGGTTTTGGGAGGGATGGGCATTACGCCTCGCCCCTCCCGCTGCTCTTCTTTGGTGGAGAGGACTACTTCTGGGATCGACCTCCCGGGCCCTCTCCGCCGCCTCCTTCTGTGAGATGACGGTCTCGCAGAAGGAGGCCACAGCAGCCCAGACGTCCTTGCTGCGGGGCATGGCGGAAACCACGCTCGGCAGCGAGAGATCGCGCCCCACCACCGCAACCAGGGCGCGGCGCTGATCGCCCCACGCGGCGCACTCCGAGAGAATGTGCTGCGCGGTGTCCGTCTCAGCGCCGCACTCGTGGCATGCGGCGGTGGGTCGTTCAATTTAGGCCCTGAGAAGGCACTTATGACAACCCAATCATCGAGAAGAACCTGCAAAAAACTCGATGTTAATCTCTTCATGTTACATATTTTTACAAAAGATAAATAGTTACACTCATTAATAGTAGATGGACAGAGAGGGGCGTTTTTTCCAGATATCACAATCGTTCACATATTGATCCACCCTTTAAGTAATTAAACCCGCTTGACATGGTTCTGGAACTCACTATCCGGCATATCAGTAATGTGTTTTGGGATTTTGTTATAAAACCTAACACTATTACCTAAAAAATTATTTTTGGTCTAAGTTATCCTGAAACATGGAATAACCAATTTGTTACTGTTTCTAGTATTTGAATTATGTCGGTCTTTCAGTAAATCCAGCTTATCGACGTTTTCATATGGGATTATGGTGAAACGTTAAAGCATGCAAAATAAAATAAAAGTATACAATTCATTTTAGTGTGTATAAGATAGAATTTCTTAGGCTTTGAATAGTCACACAAATGTAAAAAATAACTCTTTTATTTTTTAATATTGGATAGGTAAAGACACTGAAAAATAACTATTTCTTTTCTACAATAGAATACAGGGGAATAACTAATATTATTCCACAGTACACGTATTACATTTCTATTCGTAAATAAATAAGATATTAGACAAAGTATTTTACGTTTAATAAATCTGCTCTCTTTTCTCGAGAGACGAAGCCTCAAGAGTTTCGACAATAAAGGAATATTTACTTAATGTATTTGGATTAAGGTACATATTTCAAATGAATACTTTTTTGGTATAATATGTATAAGATCTTTTTAGGCACAATAGTCACACATCTTGTAAAGCTTCAGTGATTTTTTTGTACGTTTTCTTTGATATCAAAGTCATAGTAAGGTTAGTTAATTGTGTTAGGTTTTTTCTATATATACTTGATTTTTTTTGTGATATGTAAATACTTCCCTGCGATAAACGTGAAGTAATGTGTTATCATTCTATTTTAATATATTCATGTGTGTTAAATAAATTTATTGTGTTATTTATTTCATCCCAAAATAAATCTCTATTAGGCACTAATTTCCTTACGTTTCCTCTTTCTAATTCTGAAGGTAATTCGACGTGGAGGTATAGATAATGTAGTAACTATATTTTTTTATGTAATCTATGATTTTTTTTTTCAATAACACATAGAATAAAATAAAAAAGTTTGTTTAATGTACATTAACGGATATTCATTTGTTAAAAATTAGATACTACATGGGTATAGATTATATTTAAAACAAAAGAGGTTATACACCTGTTTACATTTAAATCGGATAGATGGGGCTGTCTCGTTTTAGTAACTTTAAATGAGTTTGTATATATATTCTATGAATTTTAATTTTTTGATAAAAGATGACGTTTTTTAATTTCTGAACTTGATATATGAGTATTACCAAATTTGTATGACTTAGGCATAAATTGAATAATTATAGTCTCCGTACTCCGACTCTTTGTTTAATTTAAAGCTACACTGATACTGGCATGCATATACCTACTTCTATATAAGTTGCATGACGGAAAAAGATAGAACTTCCAAAACTTAGTTTCTCTACTCTATCCAGAGCAACTACGTCTACCCTTCAAAGCAAAGGATATTTTGAATTGAATATATACATACATACATACATATAATCACGCCTCTTTCCCGGCGGGGTAGGCAGAGACCACGTCCTTCACCTGCTACGGTCCTGGCACACTAATAATGAATATATACTTTTTATATTAGATACATCTATTGACCACGCATTATTTTATTATTTCAATAAATGTATTTGAGATTTATGATCAGACCTTATGCATTGAATAATAGTGAAATTAGCGATGAACCATATTTGATACTTGGGTATAAACACCATCGCACTCGCAGACCGCTGCCGCGACCGGTTCCCGTTATGTTTTTTCACAAGTCTAATCTGACGCATCCAAAGAGAGGCGAAACCGTTTTGTGTTCACTTAAAAATCATTAAGTTGGCAATATACAAAACGTAGTCTGTCTTTGTTTCGCAAGTCTAACCTTGTCTAACCGATTTATTTTTTTCAATTTTCTCGTCTTGGTTTGGTTAGGTTAGGTTAGACTTGTGAAACAAAAACAGCGCAAACCGGACGTGGTAGGGTTCAGTGAGCACACTATTGGAAATACGTAAGGGAAAAAAAAACATAGTTTTAAAATTTCAAGAAGTAAAGCTAAATTTATTTTGGTTGTCGCGTAGCGCGGCGTCAGGTTAACATGCTATGGATTACCAGAACAACATAATAATAACATCAATTTATTATAGACCTACGAGCAATAAGAAATGTGTCTGGCTGAGCGTAGTCCTCGGAGCTCTCAGTATGCTGGCCAAGGAGACTGGTATCACTATCCTCATGCTTAACCTAGCGTTCGACTTTTACAGATGTTGGCCATTTGTTAAAAGGTAAGTTTACATTTCGATCACACGTAATATCTTGTTAATAGACTAATGGTTTTGTAGAAAACAAGGGTATTTAAACTACTATCGTTTCATTATTTTTGTATTGAAAACTATATAATACTACTGACCGCCTGCGAATTTCTCTGCGTTTGTGCCTGAATAAATGACGAAACCATACATTATCTTCGCATATAATAGTTTATGCAGTGTACGCCAAAATAACTCATGTGGCAGAATTTTTTTCAAATTTACTAATTGTTATCTTTACATTTCAATCAATTTCAACAATATCCTTCTAACTCATAATAACTTACGTGTTATTTTTAGGCCTAGGCTTATTACTGCAAAATCCGTTAGTTCCTTTTTGCGTGAAAAAAATTGTGCCATCACAGGACGCCTGGCAGATGTGAAATATCGAATTTGGTTTGTATGTGCATAAACGAACAGACTACGACAGGAACAGGTTTATTTATTTTATTACATAAATAATTATTTTACAAAAAATAAACTAGCCGGCAGCGCGATGTGTAAGGTGGCATGTGTCAAAGGGCGCTAAGTGGTCAGCGCAAGCCGTGTAACTCTAGTAGAACGAGTGGCTGACAAAACAATTTGAATCATATCTGTTAAGGAACAGTAACTGAATATGTAGCAACTATCATATTGAAGAATTATAAATCTCTCAATAGTCTTATAGTGCAAAAATTTAGTCTTGCTTCGATACATTATGGAATAGAGCGGTCAGGTGACCACGTCAGAAATGATGTTTTTTATGCTTTTTCTTCAACACCAAATATAATCCGATATGGAAATTTGAGTTGTATATTTTCATCACGTAAGATAAAACTGTTATGTTTGTTATTTCAACGCAAATTACGCATAGTTACGAATGAAGTTTAATTTAATGTCTTAAAACTAATAATTATTTATAAAAGCATTTATAGTTAGTGTTAAAGAAAAATAACTTCCAATGATATTTCCAGGTGTTCAGTATTTGAAATATATACTCATATACAATAGAGAGAGAGTAGGTCAATCTAAAGGCTTTTTCCTTACGTGACGATTTTTACCAGCCCACTTTTACCACAAATCGTGTTAAGGAACTACGTTCCACAAAATAGTTTTTAGCTAAATCCTTTTTTCCATTAACGTATGAAATGTTCATTTATAATATAGAGAGTTGCACGAAAGGGTATGCCGCCCTTTTTTACGTGACGATTTTTACCAGACAACTCCACCGCAAGGAAGTCCATTCTAAAATATTCTTTTCAGCACAAAAACCTTTTTACTATCGATGTATCAAAATATCACTTATTATAGAGATTTAAGGATATTACAAAATAAGATTTTAAAAGGCAAAGTTTATTTAAAATACCAGGAGTAGAAAATATCACAGGAGTTTATATTTTAGGCAGAATTAACGGCGACGGGTGCTGTAAGGTTCCGAATCTATTTTAATAAAATTTGTAAGGTCGTTGATTTTTAAATGTGATCAAAAAGGTGACGACCTCGGTATTTTGTTTACCGGATTAAATCCTCGCACTGATCATCCGAATGGAACTTTGTTACGAGCTTACAAGATTTACGTGCGTTTGTGTTGTTACAATTAAGTTCCCTTATGTTCGGATTGTCTTTTATTTTATATTTTTATTTCTTTGTAAGTTATGCGCGCGATTTCGCACGTTTTATTGTAAATATGACCTATCAATCTGGTACAGTTCTTTATAAGAATTGAAATCAAAAATACTTTAGTCAATTTAGGCTGGAAGAAGGAGCTTATGGAAGTTAAAACTACCACTGCTTGGAAACAACCCAGTCATCAAGAAGAACCGGCGATAACTCGAATCTGAGAATGGATTGATATTCTTTATTCCTTCTCACATAAATTACTGAACTGGATTTTATTACATCGTACAATAAAATACATAAAAATCGCATATACGCTATTACATGTAAAGATTAATGTCTTTGAAATTTACCAAAATATATATGACCAAATGTCCCTGCGACTTAGTTCACGTGGAACATAATGTAAAAAAAAAACAGTAATTAATAAAATCAATTAAATGTATTAAGTTTATTTATTTATCTATTTTTCCCTAGTACTTAAGTCCCGTCGTCATTAAATTCATAATAACTTTTAATAGAGGAGATGATTTGAATGAAACAAAGACTAAGTTGTCGAAGATATCCTTTATGATCTTCTTTTGGTTTTATTGTGAACCTAGTACTTTAGCAATAATGCGTGTTCATACAAACAGACAGACAGACAGATAGATACCAAAACCTTTCTCATTAATTACTTTATGTGGTGGTAAACCACATGAAAATCCGTTCAGAGAGTTTTTGAGTTTATCGCGAAGCATACAGACAGACAGACGCGGTAGGCGACTTTATTTTGTACTATGTAATGATATAGCCGAGTTTGGAAAAAAATCGAGTGTCTAAAAGCTATATCGACGTATACTGTATGAAACGTGATATTTACACGAAATTATGAGAATGTATGTATGTATGGCTTCAGTGAATGCAGACGAAGTAGTGGGCGGTTGCTAGTAATAATCTTATGGACAAAATAGCTTTACAAAATATGATAGCGAAATGAAAAATAAATGCCATCAAATAAATTCTCATTGAAATAATTAAGTGTATTGCTTTTAAAAAACACAAAAAAATATTTTTGGATTTGTTTAACTAGTCTTGAGACCTAACACTTACCAAGAAAATCCAGTTTTAAAGGTGAAGTAAGATTTGATCGTTTTTTTTGTAAAGGTCAATATGCTCATTGAAAATTGAGAAGAAATGTGCTGGTCTCTCGATCCGCACCCTCAAAATGGTGGTGTCATTCGCCCTGCTGATATGCCTTCGCTTGGCGCTACTGCAAGGAACCTGGCCTACATTTTCACCTCAGGATAATCCTGCTTCGTTCCATCCAAGCTTTTTTGTCAGGTATTTAATTGCTTTAGCTTATAATGGTATTTGAGATATTACAATATACTTGTTTTTCTTTAATTATGAAATTTCGTTATCCAGATAGATTATTTCTACAAGATTCGCCACAAAGTGACTCTACAGTACCTCATAGTAATCGTTATTCATACCATTTGTAAGTCTCTGGTCTGACGCATTCCGAAACGTGAGCAACTGAAACAGAGGCATTGTGACGGGTTCTCAGCATATCGCTATCTACTCAGAGGCCCTAACCAAGTTGCTTATCGACAATCACTAACGTGATATAGCGCTCAGATATGTCATCTCCATACATTTTTTCGTTTTCTACTTGCGTTAGTGATTGTCGATAAGCAACTTGGTTAGGGCCCCGGATTTATGTACTCTTAAAGTCATCCACAGTTTGTATAAGTTTATTTTTTTATAAATAAACTAAATAAACTTCATTTCCAATTGGATTTTACTGCGTGGGGTTTAATAAATTAATAATCATGTAGTCTGCTATTCAATCTGTATTTACATTCCTAATTTTGTTCATCGTACATGAACGTACATAATGGTTGATTTATTACATTCATCGTATTTGTAACATGTACAAATATATAAATTTGAACTTTCTGTACTCTTTCAACATATGACCACAACATATAAAATACCGCAAAAAAATATCACGGAATATGTATATAATATATAGTTATTAAGTTCTTCGGAAACTACGATTACCTAATAAAATAATATAACTTAACAAAAAAAGCAGTGATAGTCTGGTGATGATATTATTTGAATTGGATGTGCTAATAGTATTCTATTTCTAGGCTAATGACGTTCTGCTACTTGGCCGCCTTCAACTGGTGGTTACTCCTCTGCCCGTGGAGTTTGAGCCACGACTGGCAAATGGGGTCGGTTCCTCTCATCACCAGCGGTTGGGATCCCAGGAACCTGCTGACGTGTGCTGCTTTCGGCGCTATACTACTCTTGTGCTATAGATTCATAGCTGATTTAGAGGTACAATTTTTAAGTCCTTTTAATATTTGGGAACTCTTTTCTTTCATTAAGAGAAAAGTTTCCGAGAGCTCTGAAGGAATAAATTTGCAAGTTTTATAAAGCTTTTAAAAATTTGGTATATAGTTTTTGTAGGTACGATTGGATAGGTTTTAGATTTAACGTTAACTAGGCTGTGCCCGCCATTTTGTTCCTGTGAAAAAGGTTTGGTTTTTTATAAAAACTACGCGATTTATCTAGATGAATTATGGTTTAGAGATTTTACGTCACTTTTACTATATTTCATTTATTACTGCTTAGCCCATATGAAAAAGCGTAATAGTATATACAATAGATAATGCTATGAGATTAGTCATCTGTTTATTAGTGAAAGTTTCGTTGAAGCCAGCTCGATATAAGAGAGGATAGAAAGAAGATTTAACTTTAACTTTATGTGGATGGTTTATTTGTTACACTTTTCTTGTAATTTATAGGTTTACAAATTAGGGTTCCGCCAAATACAATTAACTAAAGAAGCAGTGTCCAGGACTGCGCACTCCACGCGCATATTGTCATAGAACAAAATTGCTTTTGATAAATTTCACGCTGACAAAGTCCCAGGTAACAGCTATCGTTTATAAAGTTAGAAACGTAGGTAGAGTATGGTAGAGTGAATATTTTAATCTCTAGAACTACTAATCAGCTATGAGAAAAAACATATATGCAGTTCTCATGCGGTAGCAGTGAAACTTTGAAAAAAAGAGAAGAGCATATCTCACTGTCCTCTAATACTCGAAGGCAAATTAGATACTCTTCTCACTCTACCCGACACAGTGTTTTCCGTATCCCTTTTCGTCACTCAAAACTGTTGCAGATCAAAATTTCAAAGCCCTCACATACATTATGTATCATGGTCCTATTTTTATGAAAGATTACAGATTACTCAATTTTACGATACGTTTTTTCAGAGTTATACGATTATCATACAATTTTTGAGTTGTATATAACGTTCGTGAAAAGGAAGTAATAGTGTGGGTGGGTGATTTGTTTTAATTTGAAAATTAAACGCAAGTGAAACAGCGTTCCCCGTTTGATTCCCCGTGATTACTGAATGAATATCTATACTAATATAATAAAGGGTTAGTTTGGTTGATCACGCTAATCTCAGGAACTACTGATCTGATTTGAATTTTTTTTTTTTTATTGAAGCACGACAAAGTGACTGCACTATGCCTGATGGAAAGCATAGTACAATCCAATAACAGTGGCGACCACCGCGAGACAGGTCATCCATCGTCGGTCGCCGCTGTCATGCCGGCCATAATGACGAAAGTCACCCGGTACTGGATATGCACAGGCTGATCCCGAAACGCGACGCGCAAAAGCGAGTCACTATGACGGGCTTTTTCGCCATGTACATGGTGGTTGCGACCCAGTCGGGCTGAATAACTCGACCACCCCGCTATCGCCATAGCCTCGTTCGTTGATCAGCAGGGTGCACCACGTGCAGGTGAGGTTGGCTTGGGTGTCTCAAGTCTTAAGGTGTTACTCGACACCCCTTACACGCCAAATTCAGTGTAAATTGATTATCTCTTACATGTATTAGGTACAAAGACACACACCGGCTGTCATCGGGCTTTTACTGCTGGTGATTCCGTTCGTGCCCGCCACCAACTTGCTGGTCACCGTCGGATTCGTGATCGCCGAGAGGGTGTTGTACATTCCAAGGTATTTTATTATATAAGTGACCATAGTCTACCACTACCTTTCATTATATGCTATGGATTATAAATTTAAAGTTTGCACTCAATATTTCTTAACTAATCGTTGTATTTACCCTCGGTTCTTCATGTCAATGTGGTCAGGTTTCAGCATAGTAGTTGAAGTTTTTTATGCCAGAAATTAGTTCGTGTTAACTAATGGAACTCTCAAAATATTTTTTTTTTTTCGAAAATACTACGCTATGGACCCAGCAAGGTCTTAACAGCTTCACCGGACTACTAAGGCGCGCGCTTAAGGCACTCAGTCGATTTTATTTTGGCAACCAGCCCAAGGGTGCACGACACATTTCGGCTTGGCTGTTGCCTGTTGCATGCAAAATCGCGACCTATCTTAGCTAACCTAGCTAACTATTCATATATGTTTGAGTTGTTGAAACGTATATGTGTACCAAGCATACACGCCTCAACAACTCCTCCATATATTTATTATCGGAAAATTGAGAGTTTTTCAGTTCGATAAGGGAAAAAAAAAGTAAACCCTTCCACTTTCATGTGTAAGCGTGTAGGCGTGCACGTGTGTGGGGGTGATCGTGTAGTGTTGTAGCGGTGATGTATATTTGTGTGTCACCGTATCGCGCAAGCAACGAACTCAAGGGCTCCCGAGGGATCGAACCTAGGCTTGAGCCGCTGCCGTGGGAGGCCTAATCGGGTAACGTTATTTTAATGACTATAGTTTTCTTTGGGTAATAGAAAGAGAAAAAATACATGTGCTGGTGTAGACCAACGTTTCTTATGATTTTTTCTCAATTTCGAGGATATAATTTCATATGGAGTTTACATAGGTTATTCGATGTTTCTTTATGTGTAATTTATGTATTTTATTTTCCATCATTCTTTCATTGCAAATGGCGCAGAGTAAGGAATGCCACAAAAAAAAAGATTTATTATAAAAAAAATAATTTATTAAATAGTTATTAAACCACTACATCATTACATAGTATAAAACAAAGTCCTCTGCCGCGACTGTCTGTCTGTCCGCGATAAGCTCAAAAACTACTGAATGTTTTCACCAGTATATAGAGTAATTCATGGGGAAGGTTTAGGTGTTTAGGTTATATTTGTCAAAACTTGTCTTATTATCAGGCAAGGACATCATCCACCGGGCCCGCTAGTTAACTGTAAAAATAACAAAATATGACAGTTTCTATTTTTTTCATGATTATATAAAATGTATTCGGTTTTTAATTATTATTAATATTACAGCGTCGGTAGCGTTATCATTACGGCTTACGGGGTTCAGCTCATGTGGTACTCTAAGCCCGGAACAAAGGTTGTACTAATTATTGGATTAGCAATTTTGGCTGCGAGTGGTGTTGCGAGGACTTATCGAAGAAACGCTGACTGGAAGGACCGGGCAACATTGTTAAGGTATCTGATTTAATATGATTAATGGTAGAAATTCAACGGTAATTTTTTAATAATGTGGAATGGTCTAAAAACTTATAGCAAAGTATTTTATGTTTATAATGATATCCTCATATTGGGTTTCCATAGAAAATCTTCTCAAATGCATATTTTAAACTAGCAATGGGCGTATTAAATTGTCAGCGTATTTATATACATTACTTTGCTTTATTTCGTATACATTATTTAAATACTATAGTATATACCCGAAATTAGAATATTCAATACGAATACTACTGTGTTTATAAATTAGAGACAGTGTTTCATTTTTGAAACACTATGCATTTAAGAATTAAGATTCAAGGTTGTTTCCGTCTCTATATTACATTATGTATGAGTTTTGACTATCGCAGGGCGGATCTACTAACATTGCCGCAAAATGCTAAGCTGCACTACAACTTGGCGAATTTCCTCCGCGAGACGGACCAACAGGATAACGCCATCAGACACTACAAAGAAGCTCTCAGGTAACAAAATGATTTTTATATTCCTTGCCTGTTTTTCTCATCAGTTTTTTAAATGTCTTATTAGCTCTCATGTTGTTTCTTCATGAACTCCACGTGTGGCTATAGTGTATTTTTTTCAAGCCTTAAATAGTTCAAACAATGTTATAAGCTTTACACATAAATTATTGATATAATTATATAATATTAGCTACTCATTCCTGCTTCTTATTAGTGTACTAACGAAAAATATGGAACCAAGTCTTCCCTTAGCAGTACGACTCAGGTAGTGAATTCTGTATATTTTTAGTATTTTTATACGCAATATTTTTTTTCATTGGATTTTTTTTAACATTTTATTTCATACAAAACTTGTCCTAATAATTATAAACACAAGCAAAAACGGAACGAATCTACTCAAGCTTATTATTCCAAAACGATCAATTATTAGTTTTTTAGTATTTTTTCATATCAAATTTCCCTAATCCGTTGTAAGCACTGTCCGTTTACAATTCTAACCTAACTAGAGGTGGGTAGATAAAACATATTTAATTGCATATTATTTATTACCTAACCAAGGTTAATCACCGCACAGACGTCATTTTTCAAATTATCTTAACACCGCGATACAGAACATTTACATACGATACGGCGCCATCTGTTATCGAATATTTTAAACACTATCCATTTAAACGAATGTGCTGTAATTTTCACATTTACTTCAGTGTTATATTTTGAAATCTGCCTATATAAGACACAATATATGTAAGTTATATTATTACTTCTGGTTTTAGCAGTATCATTACATGTTAGAATATTTATCAGCGAGTGCATTTATGCGGCCTAGATTTTTAACACGATATGGTACTTAAATAAAAAGGTTTAAAGTATAAAGTCGTATATGTTGAAAATTATGTTACTTACAGTGAGGAGCGACTGTTAACGATGAGAAGGAAACACGAGTCTAATTAAACTGTTGTATAATTATGAGACGCTTGCGGTGTACTGGAACATTATAGACATTCTCCACATATACTATGACACCTTTAGCTTACTGTTTCAGTCGCATTATAATTAAATAGCTCTATCATTTGTATTTCTTCAATATAATTGAAATTTTACTCATAAAGTCACATAAAATTAAATACACTCACTATCGCTCGATTACACTAAGGTTGCACTTACTGCTTATACTGCTATGGGTGTGGTTCATATATCCTAAATCTCTTGTTTTTGCTTGTCACCATATTTGCACCAATATTTAAAATATATATATTTTTATATCATATACGACACAAACGAACAGGCGGGTTACCTGATTTTAAGCGATAACCGCCGTTTATAGACATTAGCAACAGCAGGGGAGTCGTAAGTGCGTTGCGAGCCTGCGTTTTGGGGGAATGGCGGAAAATGGGGATGAGCAGAGGAAAAGGAAAAGAGGAGAGACGGGGGAGGGGAAGGTTGGAAGAGGGACCTCCGACTCTCTCACTGACCGAACGAAACGCAAAAGTCGGTTTTCTGTGAGAGGGTGGTACAATCTCGCGCGAGCCGATCCATTCACGCTAAAACCAACAATAGCTTCAACGTGTCTCTACCACTACCAAGTGTCATTATCAAACTGTCCTTGGACGCTCTGTACTATGTTTAAATATTTCACTAAATGTAGTGTTCTTTTTGGAAGGTTGACGTCAATATTTGAGAGATTGATAAATTTGGAGACGTGCTATTTATATGAACTTTTTTTTTATCTTTATTTTTGGCAACCAATCTTTCCGATTATTACTGCCATTGTCGCGTAGTCAATAATATTACAAGCTTCGTGGGATCACTTCATTATTAAGCGTCGTGTGAGTCAATATTCTAACAAGATGGTGGATCCCTTGTTAGATCCTTCCAGGGAGATTTTGTGGCATCTCAGAATTTCATGCTTCGTGGTGTTATTTTTATTCACTTCACTTATGCATAATAATTTAACCATATTACATAAAACACCACCAACTTTACACAATATAGAGTCAAGTAACACAAGATTATGAATAAAATATAAAATCCACTACATGGCAGACTCAAATCCCGCCAAAAACTCCTTTTATGAACTTAATGTGTAGGTACAGTCAGAGTGATAAGGTGTCATGATTATGACAGATGACAAGTGACAGATGACTCATCTATTGTTTCATAACTTTATATTGACGGATTTTTGTGTAGGGTATAACAGTAATATTGTATTAGTTGTAATTGTCGCGAATGAAGTTATATGTGAATTTTAATTACATATCATTAATTATATATAGGTATAGAAGTGTAGTTATTAACATATTTAAACGTTTGATGTTTATTTTATTTTAAAGTTATACTAGGTGACTGTTTAGACAGTAGCGATATTCCTGGACGACACTCTGCATTCGATTCTCGTTCTAAATCAATTAAAAAAATAGGTGCTTAATACTTGTCATAATTATCTAGAAAAATACAAAAATTATACACAATCCTCTACGCGTCTATATTAAAGTACAATGTTAATGACCGTCGGGTTATTTCACTATCATTTGAAAGGGAACGTGGGAACGCCAGGAACAAAACAAAAGGGTTTATTCTCCGCCTTATTATCAAAAGTTACTAACTCCGGGTCCCCCATTGTAAATTTTGGCACCGGTCACTGTACTTTTTTTTTTTTTAACGTGGGGAAATCCCTTATGGATACCCACCCTCCCGGGGGAAAGGATGGACCATGTCCGACTCGCACGGACTAAAACCCCACGGTGTACCGACAGACCGTAGTGTTGGGGCGGCAAGGGATCGAACTAAGCTATTCCCCTTAGATAGCCGCCCCAACGGTCCGCCCGGCGGAAGATGGCCGCCGGGCTCCTACCTATAGAGAGGCAGCTGGGTACACACCCGCCGCCTCCCCTCGTCCGCCGAACCTATGCAATGAGGGGATTAGCCCCCCGACTACATCCCCTCAGGTCCGGCTACGGTGGCAGGAGGAGTTGGGCAAAACGCCGCCTCCTCCTGCCGGTCCTCCTTTGGCGAAGACGGCCACTGAGGGGGTCCGCCTCGCGGGCCCTCTCCGCCGCCTCCTTTTGCGAGATGACTTCCTCGCAAAAGGAGGCCACTGCTCGCCACGCCTGCTCGCTGCCGAGCATGGACGAAACCACGCTCGGCAGCGACAAATCCTCCCCCACCACCGCCACCAGAGTGCGGCGCTCCACCTCCCACGCAGCACATTCACAGAGAGTGTGCTGCGCGGTATCCTCCTCAGCGCCGCACTCATAGCAGGCGGTGGTCGGCTCCCTACGAGCAATTCGGTGCAGGTACCACCCGAAACAGCCGTGTCCGGTGAGCACCTGCACCATCCTGAACGTGAGGGAGCCCCACTCCCTCCCAAGCCACTCTCGCAGGACCGGGCGGACGGCGTCGACGGTGTACGTTCCGTAGCGCGCGTCCGCCAGGTCCTGCATCCACCTCAGGACTGCCACCTTCCGCAACTCCTGCCTCTTACACTCTATCTCCCTGGGTGCCGGAGGCTCCCCACTACGTTTCCTCGCCGCCGTGAAATCGTACACGGCGGCGAGAACTCCTGCCCCCAGCTCCCAAGGAAGGGAGCCGGCGAGCGCGAATGCCGCTGCCGAGGACACCGTACGGTACGCCCGGATCGGCCTCAATGCCACCGTGCGCTGCGCACTGCGCAGCGCGCGCACGTTGGCGGCACCGAGGGCGTCCGCCCAGACCGGTGCCCCGTAGGCGGCCATCGCCCGCACAACTCCCATAAAGAGTCGTCGGCACTCAGCACCTGGCCCCCCAATATTGGGGAGCAACCGGTCACTGTACTTAGGTTTATTATTTTATTTACACGTTTGTAACTATACGTTTAAAACTCTTAGAGCCAACTGCAACTTAAGTTTTTCTTAGTTGTTTATTTGTATTTGTTTTAATATTACTATTTTTTATATTAGATAAGCCCATGAAGTGTCAATCCTAGAATATTAGGAGTGTCCAAACAGTCACTTGGTATAACTTAAAAAGCACACTATTTATTAGTTTGGTATTTAAAACAGTGATCGCATCGTTTCTATAAGAGTGAGTAAAAAGCCCTTGTCTAACATATGTTTTTGGGGTGCCTATTTGTGGGAATAAAGTTGTGTATAAGGTTACAATTAGTTTATATCCGTGTTACAATATTGTTGTTGTGCAGCCTGAGTGCTTGAACGTGACTGACTATCCAAGAATATTATAAATATCATTTTAATATAGATTTGCCGATGTGGACATATTAAGAGTAGGGCGACTTGCAATGTACGTAACCGTACAGTTTCGATACATTATCTTATAATTGGTATAATGATCATGTTTTGATAATAAGACTATGGCCGAGTTATGCGAGCGCTCACAACAACGTCGGGACGCTCGTGGCCGTGGAAAAGGCCGAACATCACTTCTTGCAGGCGATCAGATTCAATAAATACCACGTGAACGCACACTACAACCTCGGAAAGCTTTACAAGTAAATATTATATGTTAATTCTAATCACTAATACTAAAATAACTAATATTATATTGTCAAAGTCACAAGTAAATTCCTTTGGGGCTCTAGATCCATTACCGTTAATTGTAAATCTAATTGGATCTTGACAGATTTTCTACCCATATTATATATAGTTATGGGATTCAATAACAGAGTCAATTATAATTAAATTATTATAGACTAGCCTCTGCCTGCGACTACGTTCGCGTAGTTATAGTTACTTTGGGCTAACGCTAACACACAGCGGAAAAATCATATCATAAAACATATCGTCGAATAAAATTTTGTTTTTATTCCATTAGAATTGGTGAACTCTATCAAAAGTTATTTTTATTTTAATAACATCGCAACTTAAGTACGAGAGGCAAGTAGATAAGTAACTGGAATTAATACATTTAGGCGACCTTATTTGTCCAGGTTTTTACATAAGTTTCCACGCGGACGTAGTCATAGGACACAGCCAGTTTTTAAATATATGAAAGGTTTCGCATACATCTTTTCATACTAACAGCTATTCTTCACGTCCGGGGAAATATATGGCCATTACAATCTGACTGCTGAAATATAATTTTATTATAGTTATATGAATTAGACGTTTAAAAATAAAGCATTTATATAGGCACCTATGTAAGTGAAGTTCATTAATTTCTCTCTGCGTTTTAAAATGTCTTGCAGAAATCGTGGTCATCTGAAAGATTTTAGCGATACTGCATACTTCTTTACAATGTTATTATATAAAAACATATGTAAATTCAGCGCTTTATGTAAAGTAATCTTATTTTTAGTCACCTTTCTCATTCGGTACCAGTATTCGTCACGGACTCAAACCTTGTGAATGCCTTAAACTTTCTAAGTATATAACCACTGCTCAGAATGTAAGGTTTCATATATTGAAAATTAAGTTGAGTCTACACTTCTTGGATCTTGGACTATCGAGTGAATAAGTGACATATATTTTAATAAATAGTTTTTCTCATTTGTCACTATATATTAAATAAAAACAGCCCTTTGTTCGCGATAAACTCAAAAACTTTCATGCGCTTTTCATTAATAAATAGAGTAATTAACGAGAAAGGTTTAGGTATTTAATTTGTCAAGTTTTTTTTAATTGGTTGAAGTGTAACGATAATTGTTGAAAGTGTCAGCAAAAGTCAAGTCGCGTGGGAACTTCCATAAAAAACGCTGGCTAATCCCTTTGAGATATAACAAACCAATCGAAATAATAAACAATGCAGACAAAGTAGCGAGTATTAGCTAGTTGTATCTAATACGTTTAAGATGAATAATATTAAGGTATTAATGAAGCTGTGGTTTTTGGATATCTAGGAAAAGCGGTCAGAATCATCACGCTATCATCATGCTGGAGAAGTGCATCCGTCTGCAGCCACGCTTCGTACAAGCTCATGTGGAGCTACTGACCCTCAAGCCGGAGCTGGAGAGACGTGGCATCCTGGAGAAGCTGGTAAAACTGGAACCTGAAAACTGGGAACATTACATTTTGTACGGCGACTGGTGGAGAAATAAAGGTGAGTGTAAATTTATTCTTGGGAAAATTTTTGATTTCCTTATAAACCTTTTAAACAGGCGTGAATTATTACTCAGTACCTAATGAAAAGTAAGGTACAGTCAACAAATAATGAAGACTGTCGTTTTAAAATAGCAAAGAAAGCCGTCGCTATCATGCCAACCTTCAAAAGTACTCTTAACGTCTCGTTTGAAGGATCCAATGTCATAAGAGGGAGGGATAAGAGCAGAGAAAGAGTTTTGAACGAGAAGTTGTTTATGGTGTTTTGATTTTGAAGTTAGGCTTATTTTGGGACGGTGTGAATTGGATTTTATAAAACGTAACGAATAAAGATATAGCTATAAATGTACACATGGATTTTAAGCTGTGAGAGAATGAGATAGGATACTCTTAATGTAATTAAAATATAAACAAATAGAGAAAGAGAGAGAAACATTGAAAACTATAGCGCATTATTTTTTCTTGGATCGTAGTGACTATCGCGCACTTATAAAGATTATTCTATGTTATGTATTGCTAACACTGTTAATATATATTACAATATTAGAAAATAATGCCGACAAATAATGTTTACCAACTCCATAGCGTGTTTATATCATATTTTTTTAATTAATCAGAATACTGAGTTTCACTTCTATCGCGTGTGAACTATACACAACTTTTTTTTTTAATATCGTTACAAATTTTAGCGATTATAAGAACATTTACATAATTAAAAAAAATTTCAACCTCATTTTCAATTCATGTTTGGTTTTCGTATAAAAATGAATTCAATTTAGTTACTACCCCTTACTAATTATAAACAATGCGTATGTAAGTGTAGTCCGATGAAGCTGTTAAGACCTTGCTAGGTCAATAGCGTAGTCAGTTCGAAAAAAAATGCGAAAGTAAGTTTGTCTGTTTGTTACGTTTCCGTGAATTAATCAAATTACCGATATTTTGAAATTTGCACGGTTTTAAAGGTATAAAACAAGACATGGGTATCTTTTATCTAGGAAAAGAGTACTGTTTTTCAAGGATAGGCCAAATACAATAAACGCAAACAAAGCCGCGGGAAGAATACAGTAAACTATAAAAATATACGGTTTATTTTTTAAATAAAATGAAGACAATACTTCTTTACTAAAAACAAATTGTTCTTAAATATTTTTAATAAAAACCTAAGGATAACCCTTTGATAGTATCAAATATTTCTGTGAAAAATTTTTTTAAGTAAAATTCGTTTTGTGAAATATTCTAACCTTTTTAAGTGATCTATTTTTTGTTTTTATTTTATTTTACAGTTATATCTTGTTACAGGTTTGGCCGGACCCGCAGCTAAATATTATTTGGAGGCAACGAGATTGAGTTTTCGACAGCGAAACGTACAAAAAGCGGTCCGGAGCGATCTGATCTCCTTCAGATCGACCGCTTTAATGTACCGCTCTTTGGGACAGAAATCTAGAACTTTACAGCTTTTAACAAGGTTAATATAATTCGAGTCTCAATTGTTAAATGATTACGTCCACTACCGCTACGATACACCCCGAGAGGCGTGACTACAACGCCACCGGAACATACTAAGTCCACCATATTAGAAATACATCATTTATATGCATATAAATAAGAACGATTATATATCACTTTAATAACAATTTGCTACTTGATATCATCTTTGTGTGTGTTACTAAAAATATGTGAGATATGTGAGTAAATAAAGAGTAATCGCTTTGATTTCCACAGTTTAGCATATAAAAGGAAAGATACCGTCGATCTACACGCACCTCTATGTGAATGTTGTTGTGAGGCAGAGCTCTACTCGGATGAATAGTCACAGTATTTACAGAATGTTAATGGTTTCGCTGACCGACCGGTTGACAAATACGTGATGACTAACACAATATAATTTATTTTATTTTTGTGGCAACCAATCTTCTAGTAAATTATTACTGTTTTTATCGAGTAGACGATGATATTACAACCCCACGCCCGCGTAACCACAGATCACGCCGCCGTGGTCTGGGGGTAAATTTCGCTCCCGCATACCAGATTATGCACCCCTCGGTAGCGGCTCAAGCCTAGGTGCGATCCCTCGGCAGGGAGCCCTTGAGTGCGTTACTTGCGCGATACAGTGACAAAAAATTTACATCACTGCTAGAACACTACACGATCACCCCCACACACGTGCACGCCCACACCCACATGCTTACACATGGAAGTAAAAGGGTTTTATTTTTTTTCCCTTATCGAACTGAAAAAACTCTAATTTTCCGATAAAAAATATATGGAGGGGTTGTGGAGGCTTGTCCTATGCTTGGTACACATATGCGTCTCAACAACTCAAACATATATGAATAGTTAGCTAGGTTAGCTAAGATAGGTCGCGAGTTTGCATGTAACAGCCAACAGCCAAGCCGAGGTGTGCCGTGCAGCCTTGAGCTAGTTGCCCAAATAAAATCGGCTGAGTGCCTTAAGCGCTCGCCTTAGTAGTTCGGTGAAGCTGTTTAAGACCTTGCTGGGTCAATAGCGTAGTCAGTTCGAAAAAAAAAAAATGATATTACAAGTTTTTTGCGATCCTTTCGATGTTCCCACAAGATGGTGGCCGTCTTGTTAGAACTTTCCAGGGAGTTTTTATGGCATCTCAGAATTCATGCATTATATTATTAGCCATATATTTTATTTGTGCACAATAATCGAACTATATTACAAAATAAAGCACCACATTACATAATATAGAGTCAAAAAAAACAAGATTATGAATAAAATATAGCAACTAAGATTCCGCCAAAAACTCTTAAATAAATTTTGTTTTTTTTTTGTTAATTTCGCATAAATATATTTGGATTTAGCAATATAAAAGGGGAGAGGGGTGATCGCAATTTGATACGAGTCACTTCTCTTTCATGGTCATGATTTAAATGCAAGTTAGAGAGTCGTGGTCATTTCAAAGTCCGTTTAATGCCTTGAGATGAATGATCAAATACTTATAAAATTATTTAACTATTTGATAGCAGACTCCTCTATTATGGGAATGTAAATTATAGGAGAATATATTTAGGTGGCAAACATGGCGGCGTGGGAGACCGAGTGCGGCCGCCGCACATATGTATTTGAGGGACTGGCAACTCAAAATGGAGCTGGAGGGAAGAGTGCAAATATATTCCAAAGCAGTCAATCCAACGGTAATGTCATTTATTTATACTCTACAGGTTTCAAGATTCCACCACAATCTGATCTGACGTCAAGCGACGATGTGATTTTTTTATATCATATAGGAGGCAAACGTACAGGCGGGTCACCTGTTGTTAAGCGATCACCGCCGTCCATAGACACTAGCAACCCCAGAAGAGACGTAAGCGCATTGCTAGCCTGTGTTTGGGGAATGGAGATAAAGGGAGAGGGATTAGGGTAGAGGGACAGGAGAGGGGAGGGAAGGGGAGATAAGGCTCCGGCGCTTTCACTGATCAAACGAAACGCAACAATGCAAACACTGTTACTTGACGTCGGTTTTCTGTGAGAGGGTATTGCTACTCCGGACGAGCCGACCCATTCATGCTGAAACCAATAATAGCTTCAGCGTAGCGCTATCCTCTACAAATATAGTATGGTGTAATATAGTAAACACGCTAAGCATAGAAAGATCGACTCAAAATCAAAATATATTTTATTGATTAAAGCCATTAGAAGGCGCTTATGAACGTCAATGCTACCATCGGTTCGGAAAACAACCCACTCATGGAATACAACCGGCAAGAAACTCGATCTGGTTTATATCTTCATGTTTCTAAAAAACATAAATAGTTACATTCGTTTTTGGTGGATGCGCAGAGATAGACGTCGTTTTCAGACATCACCATCATTTCCATATTGATCTAATCTATAATAGCCTTTAGACATTAAAACCCGCTTGTCACGGTCCTTCAACTCCCTATCCAGCAAGCTCCGACTCAGTTGGAAGGGTTCGAACTCACGTCCAACTCACTTACTTTACGTCCATCGACGCATGTACTATCAGTCTTTACTTAACGACAAAGTTCCAGTCAGTTCATAGCACAGCTATAGTTGCTTGATAATATCCAAGGTCAAGGTGGTATGGCTAGCCAGTATGGATTGGAAAAAAGCACTACTACTTTAAATCAAATGTATATTATTTAATTTCCTCTCGTAAATATACCGATAACATGTCAACCGACGACAGTGCTTTAAAATTTTTGGAAAAAATAAAATGAAACTCAAAAAACTCTTACAAAAATCTATCAGAAAGTTCTTGACCTTAGTTATGTACCTACCTAGTGTTGGACTATCATATAATTAGAATATATAATGCAAGTCACATATTATCAGTACATTACATATATTTCATTATGGTATTAATAAACACATTTCCTATTCGATTTTGATGAGGTTCCTGGTGTATTTATATCTAAAGCCCAATATCGTCAGTGTCCTAATTAAAAATTAATTAACTCTTATTACTTTATTCTCGTCACTGAATTGTTTTATGTTCTGTGTAATTTTATATCTTTGATATTTTCAAGATGCTTATTAAAATGATATTCTAAAAAAGGAATCATCGAAATTGGTTGGCATGATATTGAGTTATTCGTCTATTTGTCGTATACACACCAAATGCAAATTTAACACTTATACGGTTTTGCACCGGATGCCGTTGACAGAACTGGACCAAAAAAAAAATGGGACCACACGGGAAGCACTAGCTTTCAAATAAAAAAAGAATCTTCAAAATCGGTTCAGCCAGTCCAAAGTTATGAGGTAACAAACATAAAAAAAAAAAACATACATTCGAATTGATAACCACCTCCTTTTTTTGAAGTCGGTTAAAAAGGACAATTTTTATCTACATTGAATACTGTATGTAAATATATATAGTTTGTAGTATTATGATACAATATTGTTCAAAATAGCAAATTTTTGTTAAAAAGCTTTCTATATAAATATAATTTTGTCTTATATCTAATTCTATATAAATATAATACCAAAGTCTTATCCATATTTACCTTCCGAAAACATATCTTAATGGTGGTAAAAACCTTATCAGAATCAGTGTGCAGTTTAATAGTTATAACGAAAGTAAACACATACAAGAAAAGGGAATTTGTTTTCGATATTTTGTATAGTGGTAAGCCTTTTTCTAATTCCACCTGGCTGGCTACCACCCTTAAGTTGAAAATCTGTCACAAGCACCTGTACTAGAAAATCAGGAGCCTTTAGGCTTATTGGGTTATATACCAGATTAAAGAGATAAAAATTGTGGTCAAACGCTAAAAATCTATAAACTACAAAAAACATGTCTGGAAAGTGAATTTTTAATATATATTATTTTACAGAAAACAACAAAGTGTTTCGATCACTCCCAACTGACTGTTGAGACAAACAAAGATCTGAAAGAAGGGACATCAAAGAAACGCGATAAAAATAAAACCAGTGGAACTATTAAAGATAGTGTTGATACAATTATTGTTAACAAAGACAAAAGTGATAAAGTACCTTGTGATAAGAAACTTAAGGGGTCCAAAAAACGTAACTTAGCACTGTCGATGCAAATCAAAACGACGCACAACAAGTCGGAGATCGGTTTGAAAGAGAAAAAACATTGTGCGATGCACAGGAAAGACAAGGAAATGAAAAGTTCTGATGTGTTGTCAAACATAGGGACACCGTTAGCGAAACATGTGCTTATAAAGACATTCTAATTCGTATGGGAGTTATATTCTCGAAAAGTGTGATATATCAATGTGAGTTAAGAGTAAAGTGTGTGGCAAAATTCGCTTGCATTTTCATCTATTTTTTAAAGTACTTCAAAGATTAGTTATATTTAACGACAATATACAAGGTTAGATAAGAATTACGTTTGGTGATTCCAAAAAAATCCAAATGAAAAATAATATACAACAAATGTATTGGAAGTTTCTGGAATTCCCAATTTAAGTTAGATAGGTGATTAATGTTTAACGATTTATAGAAAAAATTGAAGAGAAATTATATTTTTGTCATGAACGGTTAGATGGGTTTTTGATTAACATGCACGTATAATATTACGATAATATTTAAGAATTTTTGTATCAATTGGTCAAACTTTTAAAAGGTTTCAATGGTGACAGTTAATTTTAACATTCTATAGTCAAAAATTTTGCTCATGAATGTGTTTAGCTTGTAATACTTTATGTTGTAAAACCCTATAAGCTAGAACCTCGTTAAGTCAAAATTAAGGGGTATAACAAAAATGAGAGTTTTGAATAGAAATTCGACTTGGAGATATCTGTAGAGATGACATAATAAAGACTCTTGTTACAAAAGTAATGTTTTGAATAAAATTTGGTACCAATAAAGTATGTTCTTATTATAGGACTATTCTTATAGATGCTGCTTTGTTTTCGCGATATAATAATAATGTAATCCAGTAAGAATCCCACTGTTAAGCTATCGAAGTCTTGCTGCAGAAAATTCGACTGAAATCTATTGTAGTTGGCAGAAATCAACATGAATACATTAGAGATAAAGAAGTACATATATGTTTGTTGAATTATACAGAGGAAGTACTGAAATACCTTGTAAAGAAATACAGGTTACTTCGACTTATCGGGGTTTAAATTTCAAGTAATGGAAGTTCTCGGAGCTTGAAGCGGCGGAAATAAGGGTTTATCTTACTGATTGTGGAGGTTTCCGACTTATCGGAATTCGTCTTATCGAGTTTCGACTTACTCTCGAAGTTTTACGTATGCATACCTAATTGAAAATGAAGTTATCGTCTAATAAATATAACATAAATAATAAACCTATTACAAGTTTGACCATAGGAGTTAAGGAATGTGCCACAGCTAGCTATCAGAGAGTCGCTTGGCCTTATAGAATAAAGTCGAGTAAGAAATTAAATTATGCAAACGCTTCATGAGTAAGATAACCACGTTGCATAAAAAACAGACATCCAAATTATTAGATTTATTTGACGTAATTGCTATGAGAAACTTTTCATTTATATTTTTCGTAAACTATATTTAACTTATTATTGAAATTTTTAAATAGTATTGTTCTATAAGTATTTCTACTCAGCCTAATTGGAGATGCTCGAATAATTCTTGAATTGTTGTAAGAAATAAATGTAATTTTAATTTCGCTAGTTTAATAACTACGTACAAAAATTGTTTGTTGTCTTTTTATATTAAATAATATCTGATAATTAAAATAATGTATAATATAATATAAACGGAGACGAATGTAAATATGTATATTGTTAAGTTAGGTTAAAAAGCAAAATATAATGCTTTGAGTGTACCTACTGAAATAAACGATTGAATAATATTCACAATTTTTTATTATTTTTTCGACTTTAATCTATATACAGGTATAAACAACAGTGGACTCTTTAACGTTGTATCTACATTGCCAGCTTAAATTACTTATTGAACTCATTTTGATAGAACTTTTACTGACATAAAGATCAAAGACTCTTTAGTGCGTTATTTAATTTTATCATTGCGTTTTTTCATAATGCCAGAGATATAAAAGGTGTAAATTGGATTGATGAAAATATTAAGAAAGTTAAGATATTATAATAAAACACCAATTAAAACATTCTTTGAATTGATTTTTACGACAATGAAGTTTCGGATAATTAAATTATTTTTTTTTTAAATACATCGAGTTGCTGAGAAATACATAAAAGTGTTTATGAAGTATATTAATTATTTCCACTTATGATTGTAATATTTTCACGAAAACTATTTAAAAATTATATGGATCTGTCCAAATTTATTCAACACACTAGAAATCATTCAATCTAAACTAATATTATAGAGAGTTAAAATTTGTGAGTTTGTGACGTTGTAGGGGGTAGTCTCAGAAACTACTGATTCGATTTGAAAAAATCTTTCAATGTTAAGTGTTATATAGCTAATTTATCGAGGATGGTTATAGGCTATAAATCATCATGCTAAGACCAATAGGAGCGGATCACCAATGAAGAATATTTGAATATTGGGATTTTTTCCTCTTGAAAGCTTCCGATGCATGTTAGCATTAGCCCAAAGTAACTATTCCACTCGAACGAAGTCGCGGGCAGAGGCTAGTTATAAATAAATTTTATGTAAGATTTTAAAAATTATAAAAGTTTTATTTTTCGAACTGACTACGTTATTGGTCTTACTAGACCTTCAGAGCTTCATTGGACTACAATATAAAAGATGTTATGGCGTGTTTACTCAACAACAGAGATATCATGACAAAAAAATCTGTTGGAATAGATATTGATTGATATATTATGGGGTGTAAGGGGTATCGAGTAACATCTTAAGACTTGAGACACCCAAGCCAACCTCACCTGCACGTGATGCACCCTGTTGAATAACGAACGAGGCAATGGCGAAAGCGGGGTGGTAGGGTTTTTCAGCCCGACTGGGTCGCAACCACCACGCATATAGCGAAAAAGCTCGTCATAGTGACTCGCTTCTGCGCATCGCGTTTCGGGGTCAGCCTGTGTATATCCAGTACCGGGTGACTTTCGTCATTATGGCCGGCATGACAGCGGCGACCGGCGATGGATAATCTGTCTCTCGGTGGTTGCCGATGTTTTTGGATTGTACTATGCTTAACATCAGGCATAGTGCAGTCACTATGTCGTGCTTCGATAAAAAAAATGTAACAAAGAGTGGTAAATGTAATATTTACTAAGTAATTTGCATAAACGAAAGAAGTGTACATCGATAAACTGACTAATGACCTTAAATGCAATTACAATTTCGCAAGTATCAAGCCTAAGACTTGATCATGATTTTAGTTAAGTTCTAATATAGGCAAAGACGGTGATACACTAAATCTGCTACGAACTGGCTGCTACACGCATATGCAAGAACACTCCTGAATACGTAACACAAATATGTGAGTTCAAAGTAAACCAACACTACATAAGTAACGTAACGTAGCAAATTTACATGGAGTGAAGTTTACATATGAAATATGTAGAACAGTTGTAAACATTTTAAAACGTTCATCGCTTAGTGTTAACATAGTCATATTAATATTTTGTAAATATACTCTTACACATTGTTAAAGTTTAAGTTATATGGCTATTTATAAAAGCGGTTTTATTGCTGATAACTATCTCTCCGAGGTAACCTTTTGATGAATATGAATCAGAGAAAAATCAGGTATATAAGCAAAACAAAACAAATATGGCAAAAATTAAGAAAAGGTAAACTACAATATTACATATAAAACATACTATAAAAAATTAGACTAGATAGTAATAATACATAAATATGAAACAAAAAAAAACGAGCAAGATTTGTATGAATTGATGAATGGTTTAGTCGTCCAAACGTAAACCACTAAACGAATTTTTGATAAAAGTTATATAGTTTAGTAATATAAATCATAAGTAATATAGCTTCCATATGTTAATAACACATACACTATAATCTCTGAAAGGATTGATTAAACTGGCCAAAATATGGCGATAAGTGTCAAATTAGTTTGAAAATCGTATCATATGAGTACTATCTCAGGGCGCGATGCAAAAACTATTAGAATAACATAAATATGAACCATTGATATATATTCAAACGCAGGTCTATAAAGTTCTGCTAATTGCTGTACTTTCAGGCTTGTTTCCAGCTAGTAACAACAAGTAAGGAAAAAGTACCGTTTCAAGGATTCTATTTTATTTTATTTTAATTGTTTCTCCACCACAGCTGGTTAGCGAAGCCTTTGGTAATATTAGGGACGCCGAATTAAACTATAAACTCCATCAATCTCAACTTCCAAATAGATTAAATCATGTCTTCTACGATTCCCATCCAAAAAGATCGTGAGGCAATAGAATTATAGTATAGCTCAAATTTCATCCACAGCAAAAGTTTGTAGTTCTCAAAAACTCTGACTAAAGACGTAGAAATCGATGTAAATAATCGCACTTCGCCTTTACCTTTGTTGCTTCGTTCCCATAATCGCGACGTTAATCCTTCAGATTGAATCTCGCAATGGTGCCGAGTCGCAACAAGTGGTTCTGCAATGCAAACAGCATACACAATCGTAAAATGAACTCTAAACCTTTGAGCATAAGGTTGCAATGATTTGCAGGGGTTAAATTTCTTGTTTACTCTGCGCGTAGGAGCTTTTTATGCAGCATCCGAGTTGGGCTCAGTGATTTCAATGAATGCGTGTTTTATGGAAAGGGTTCGGTTGGCTTTATGGGTGAAACGTATGGCTCCGGTGTCACAGCCTTCATTATTGTATGTTGTGCAGACTTTTTACTATCGTATTTTACTGTTTTGCTTTTAAAAAATGCCTGCTTGGTCAATTCTTTAACGCAATACCAACACCGTAAAAGATTGCTTACTATTCGACCAAACAAATAAATATTCGCATTTATAACAGTAGTATATATCGGTCATAAAAAGTAAATAGATGATGCAATAACGAAATATACGCTAATTTAATTTTAAGTTGGACAATACAGATGATTTTTTTTCTCGAACTGACTACGCTATTGACCTAGCAAGGTCTTAACAGCTTCACCGGACTACAAAATATAGATGATTTTTTCTAATACGGATATGACAGTTAATGAAGTATTATTTTTGCAATAACCACCATAAAGATTTAACAGAAATTAATAAAATGTTACACACGTGATGGCGAGTAATGAATAGTTTAGAAACAAAAGCAACCACTATAAAAAAATGTTGGACGGCATATCACGGCAATCAAAGACCTAATATAATCTATATTCAACAAGCGGCAGAATAAGTTTATTGTAACCGTAAATTTTACAGATCTATCTACCTTTCTACCTTTTTAACTGGATTAATATAATCAATCAATAAAATAAAAGGGAATTCAAAAGTAATTAATTCAGATAATACTTTTGTGCCATGAAATCAAAACAGGAATAATTTTAATTTTTTGATATTTGCTGGATACAGTTAAAACACAAACTCGACTTTTATGAAATGTTTAGAGATAAATTTTATCGCAACACATGTTAAAGGTTTAGCAAATGTTATCAACTATAGGATATAAACTTGGGAATCGAACAGAAGCAAAGCTCAACTTGCTAACAGAATGTTAGTTGGCATGGGTGAGTTAGAACCCATCCGTTGTTTTTCTTAGAAGTTTAATAAAACAAAGTTTGTTATAGCGCACTTTACGGTTTGCAGTGAGGAGGAAAACGAGTTGGTAGTCGAATTACGTACATTGTGTGTAACATTTGTATTTCATAGTTCACATGACAATTGGTAGTTTTTTATTAAGAGTTTAACTAATTTTTGATTTTGAAATAAAACGTTTTATTTTTAAGCGTCCTTTGTGAATTTAATGAGATTATATCATTCTTATCAAACCATGATCATTTACAGACTGTAATCACTTATTACTGAGTATAAGTACCTCTTCTTTTACACCATTCATCCCGGTCTTTTTTTTTACGCGGAGAAACCCTACATGGACACGCCATTCTCCCGAGGGAAAGATTGGGTAGTATGAGAATCTTAATCACCAAAACCTCATGGTGTACATTCGCTGTTGTAGTGGGGCGGCACGAAATCTAGAAAGAATTTATCCTGCACCCTCAGCGGTTGGTCTAACGTTAAAAAACTTCGCCGGTCTCCTTGTTAGGAAGCAACTGTGCACACGTCCACCATCTCCTCCGTCCGCCGAGCCTGTGCAAGAGGAAGGTGGGCACTTTGACCTAGCTTTCCTAGCTCCAGCTACGGTAGTGGAACTAGGTGATTATAGCACCGCCTCCTTCCACCGGCTCTCGATTGGTGAAAAGGACCTCTCAGAGTGCCCTTCTTGGGGACCCTCTCCACCATTTTCTTTTACGAGACAACCTCCGCATAGAAAGAGGCTACAAAATTCCAATTAGATTCGCTGCCAGCATGGCCTTTCAACGCTCGGAAGCAAGAGACCCATTCCTATCGTCGCTATCAGAATGCGGTGCTGCCCCTCCCACGCATCACACTCAGACAGTATGTGCTATGCGGTTTCCTCACCAGTATCACCTATGCCAAAGAGAGCGCCAGGGAGCCGCACTGACGTAACCTCATCCACACCATACACGCAATTTTCAAAGTATCATCTACCTAATCATGATTGAAGATTCTATTCTTTCTGTGTAAAGTGAAGTACGTGAGGTGGGCACCTCTAATCGGATCTTTATTTTTTTCTTTATATCATATAGGAGGCAAAAGAATATGCGAATCACCTGTTGTTAAGCGATCACCGCCGTCCATAGACACTAGCAACCCCAGAGAAAGGGAACGGGGAAGGGTAAGGAGAGGGGAGGGAAGGGAAGATGGGCCCTCCGCTCTCTCCCTGACCGAACGAAACGAAAAAGTGTAAGATAAAACTAAAGAAAACTAATAATTATATACTATCAACGAGAACCTACTCATGTAAGTCAATAAAAAGCATCCTAATTGAGTATTTTGGTTTTTGACCTTTTCTTATTTAACTTACTTATAGGAAAATTTAGGTGTTAAATTGATAACCTGTAATGTCGATGTTTTACTGATGCTTGGTTACGGCTAGAATGTGCTATTTTAGAGTTGAAGTTTTGTCACTGTTATTATAATTTGCTCCTTCAAAATAAGTATTAAGTCTTTATTTGGGCTATTTCTATATATCGGTGCATTTGGGTGGAACGGTTAAATGGCCTAGAAGACGATGCTCCTGGTCTTATATTTTTTAATTGCACAAAAAACATATTCTCACTTTATCATGTGTTACATCCTTATATTCATTTTCGAAAAACATTACGGGCACCTGATACAGATAAGTTCTGATTAACCTGGCACGACATATAGTGACTTGTAAATACATGAACTCCTAACTCCTTAGTATTATGTTTAATATTCACACTACCATTTATTAACAAGTCTTGAAGTCACGGTGCATTAAAGTTTAAATTAGTCCACATAGTTGGGGCCACATGACGCCGGGAATGGCTAATTCCATTTAACAACTGTCTGTTATCTTCACTCTAATTAAAACTTTGAACGATTGCGAAGAGGAAAACACAAACACATATGTGGCTCACATATAGGATCAGTCTACATAGTTGTTCATATTGTCTCAATGACGTTGATTTAAAAAATCGTAGTCTATAGAAGGTAAATATTTTTTTGAGGTGTAAGGGGTGTCGAGTAACATCCTAAGACTTGAGACACCCAAGCCAACCTCACCTGCACGTGGTGCACCCTGCTGATCAACGAACGAGGCAATGGCGATAGCGGGGTGGTAGATTTTTACAGCCCGTCTGGGTCGCAACCACCATGTACATGGCGAAAAAGCCCGTCATAGTGACTCGCTTTTGCGCGTCGCGTTTCGGGATCAGCCTGTGCATATCCAGTACCAGGTGACTTTCGTCATTATGGCCGGCATGACAGCGGATGACTGTTTTTGGATTGTACTATACTTACCATCAGGTATAGTGCAGTCACTTTGCCGTGCTACAATAAAAAAAAAAAAGTTATTCTGATTTTGATATAATAGAATAAGCTGGTTTGGTACATGCAAGAGATACATTGAGGATTCTAATGTAATATCAATAAGTGGACTAGACAAAATTTTAATCTCCACACTTTTTAAGCGATTATATATAAGTTATCGTCGGAGGCAAACGAAGAGGTGGGTCACCTGATGTTAAGTAATCACCACCGTCCATAGACACTTGCAACACCAGTAGAGTCGCAAGTGTGTTGCCAGCCTGTGTTGAGGTATAAGGACTGGAGGGGTGGAGAAAGGAGGAGATGAGGAAGGTGATAAGATGTGGGCCTGACTATTAAAGGTTCATACCGCTCAATGGTTTGGTAGTTTATGAACACATTTTCCATATAAAATAATAATATCAAAATAAAAGCTGATTAACAACAAAGAGAACCTTAGTTAAAGTTTGTTCTTAATCTTTTAAAAGTATAAGAACGATACTTTTAAATGTAAAAAAAATCATATCTAGGTTCAGTGAACAGATTGGAAGGGGTGCTCTTCAATAATCATTACGTAACTACTTATTGTCGGAATGTCATAGGGTTGAACAGTGGGAAACAGGACGCGGATCGGAAAGCACAGCAATGGGGCAGCGCATATTGAATGCAGTGATTATCATCTGTGTGCTTAGTGTGAGTTTTTATACCTACTCGGACGCGTTGACGTTCACTACGGTTTGTATGGGATTTTAAAAGCGCCATTTAGTTGCTCGCATGTAAGACGAAGTTTATGAGTGCGAGTTTTGTATGTTTACTTTGTTGATATCGAGGTTCGAAACGCGAGCACGTAGAGACGCGTAAATGCTTATTTGCGAGTGCGAGTTACAATTATATGCCATTTTGACGTTTCAAAAGTAAATATATTCATATTGACATTAGTACATTTTTCACTTTGAATTTTGTCGTGAGACGTATAGCTTTGTGATATAGAAGTGTTTTTATAAAGTAAATATTATGGCAGCACGTTATTTTTTCGCGATGCAAATGTTGGAAACAGCAACATCACAAGATATTCGGAATAATATAGCCGCTGTTCGTGCAAAAGCTCGCGCTAGCAGTGATCCATTAAAAGATCTCACTGAGATAGAATTTATGAAAAGATATCGGTTTACAAATAAAGCGTTTAAATTTTTGTGCAAAGAACTGAGGCGACACACTAATCTAAAGTCGTCACAGATCTCCGTGCCTAAAATATATAAATAATACCATAATCTACACAAATTCAATAGAAGATCAATAAATGATTAATATATAGATGTTCCACTTAGTGTTCCATATAAGTAATCATAAATTCAAATTGTTGATGACTGGTTCTCATTATTTGTATTACAAAAATAGCAACTTTATCTAAAAGTTTAAAGAGAAACATAAAAGTTGTATAAAAAATAATATTGACGCACGCGCACTCAGAATGTATGTAAACAAATGTATGTAAACAAACGATGGATAACCCGCCTAAACTAATACGTAACTTACTTTTTTGAAGAATGCATGGTTATAAAGACTTCATAAATTTAGTCGGTTTATCATAGGACACTACAGCATTGCCAACATAATGATAAAATTTCGCTCGGAAACGTTCATGGAACTAAAATTTTTCGAAACAACTTCACGGTTCGAGGTGAATTAACGTCAGTCGATTGAACAACATGACATGTAACTCACACTCACATGTACTAGGTTCTCGGTACGTTCTATGTACATTCGGTTAACGCTATAGAACATTTATTCGATATAATTTTGCAAACTCACACTAAGCACACAGATGTGGAGTGAAAATCAGTTATTTTTCGAGATAATTTTGTCAAATATTAAGCACCTACCTTTTTAATTAATTTTGTGCTAGAAATGACTAAATGATTGTCCTGTAAAAATATTGCTGGCATCTAACCTAACAGCTAGAGTATAAAGATAAGTATTATTGCTATTCTACTCAGCCCGCAAAATGTGAAATGCCAAACAGAATAATAATAAAATGACTACTAGCGAAGATTGATTATGTGATATACCAATTAAAATGTCTCTATAAATAAAAACTGAACAACAAGTATACATTAGAGAGTTTTTGGCGGGATTTTAATCTGTCATGTAATGGATCTTATATTTTATTCATAATCTTGTGTTATTTGTCTGTATATTTTGATAATTTGGTAGTGTTTTACGTAACATAGTTAGTTTATAGTGCATAAGTGAACTAAATGGAAAATAATACCACGGAGAATGAAATTCTGAGATGCCACAAAAACTCCCTGGAAGGATCTAACAAGGGATCCAACATATTTTTAGAATATGGATTCACATGATGCTTAATATTGAAATGATCGTACGACGCTTGTAATATTATTGACTACGTGACAATGGCAGTAATAATCTGAAAGATTGATTGCCAAAAATAAAGTTAAAAAAAGTATACATTATTCTAGAATAATACAGCACAAGGTTTTCACAAAACTTATATAGACTAGACAAATATAACACTCGGCAGTATTACTCTCGTTACTTGATCTCTCAAAATGGTTCTAAATAACATTATTTGTTACCTTTGACGTTTTTAAAACTTCGATGTTTAATCCTATTAAATTAGAAGATCCATCGAAAGGTTCCAGTCAAACTATATACGCACACAGAAAAGAGATAATCTCTTTTTGTTGAAATAAACAACATTCTGCTTACTTCTTTGATATATAAGCAGGTTTTAAATTAGCTTATTCTATTTCAGCTAGCTTTGTTTTTCGTTTGTCGGACAGATGAAGCTTACTTGAACGATTTATCTTTATGAAATGGTAATTTTATACATTGTTTTTAATACGTTATAATTATAGTAGACCTATTGTTTATATAATTATAAGAAACAAAATTCTTACTACTATTTTATTTATTAACCGCTAATAATTCTGTAGTGGGGAATAGACACTCTTGCAAAAAGTAGGTTTAAGTCTTTCGGTTCGTACAAGACAATAAGTACTTTATTATATCATGGAGAAAACATATAATAAATTAAGTATACGTCAATAAACATTATTTCATTATAAATGATTTTTTTTTCATATGAGAACTGTGAAATAATGTCACTGCTATATTTATATGGTTATATATCATTTATATAGTGCACTGTGAAACTAAACAGCCACGAGATTAGTTAATTAATTCCTCTATTTTTAAAAGCATGTTATCAACTGTTATCGCCGATGAAATAGCATTGACATAAATGTTTAAAATCATACTAAAATATTTATAATTTAATATCACTGCTATTTTATATGGTAATATAATAACTACATAGTAGACTGTGAAACCAAAAAAAACTAGTGTCTTATTAGCAACTCATTTTTTTTTTAAATATAGAACATTACCAATTGCTATCACCAGTGAAATAGCTGTGATAAAAAATACTTGTTAAAATCATAATACAATATGTAATAATTACCATATCTATATACTTCCTAAGTTTTTGTCGAAGAATATCAATCATGAGCTGATTATTTCAGTAGGTCCATGACGTTACTGTTATTCACGTGGTACACTAGATGAATTATCTCGAAAATCCTTCGAATCCCGCGAGAGTGATCGCTTGTAATTAAAGTTACACGACATCAACTCATCGGACATTAAAGTTTAGATTGCTTCGCATAGTTTCAGCCGGTGCGAGCGATAATTCCACTGCACTCGAATATTTAAACTACCATTGTTTTGTTAACAGCAAAATATAGTGTTTTACCAGTGTAGTGTCACCCGATATGTGGATAGAACGCTCCCGATTTTGAACAAACTAAAAACTTGGAAGCGATACATTTACAAAGAGATGTTATCGCTGTGCGTGTTTTATGGTATTTAACATAATTTATTCAAGACCTTATATTATTTTTCTCTATAGATGAATCTTAAATATAGCATCACAAGGACTCGTATACTAAGCTACGCATAAGCTGTATAGCGAGACTAAAACAAAGTAATTTGAAAATTTTTATGTTTGCTGTGCTGTGAAGGGATACAATCTTCTCACAGCTAATATAATACAGTATACTTTCCTTCTTAGGATATGGAGGTATTTCAACTAGGCGTAAAGAGGGGTCACGGCAGCCCGGTAAAACGGTGGCAAATGGCGTTTAAATAACAAAACAAATAATTGTATTAAGATTTTAAAGTGGAATATGTATGAGGATGAGTGTATGCTTTTTTATCTTATAGACTCTTGGTCCGCACTATTTTTTTATTCGTATATTTTACTAATTAAAAAAAAAATCGACTTAAATATAGCGCAGCTTTATACACCACTTACCTCACTCAACAAGACTTACGATTTTATTGTTACAATTAACTATTTTTATTATTTTACTTAATAATTGTTATTTTATTTATTTTTAATATTTCTATTTTTATATTATAATGGGTGTATGTTTGTTACTCTTTTCATGTAAAATTTATTACAACTTTACAGTAATATAGCTTAAAGTTCGACTAAGATAATACATGATGTCATCGTTTGTAAAAATACAAACGCAGACAGAATTGCGAGTGAATGTTAATTTATGGTAAAACTGAAAATAATTATGCTAATATAGATAATTATAAGGATTTTTAAATTACTTTATTAATTGTAAAAGTTACTGTAACTGGTAATAATACTCCAGTGAACTCTCAGCGGCTAGACATTTTCAAATTTGATTTTACCGAGATAATAACATTACGTTATAATGAATATACTAGAGCTATTACAAATGGAATCGTTTTGCACATTTAATTTGGGATTGTATGGACATGTGCAGCATTCGACACCGTTTCTACGATCCCGGCACGTTTTGCAACTATACCTTTCATGTTTCTTTTTACAATGAACAAGGAATGCTTTATGTGGTTACACCGCATAGTCTTATGTATTTTACTAGCAGCTATCCGTAGATCTGCTTGTTTTGTTTGTGTGATAAATTATTTTGTTTATTATATTCCAATTTCATTTGAAATGTATAATTTTAAAAAGTATTTATAATTTTAGTAAAATTTTTGGAATAACGTATGATACGTATACAAAATATCATGAAAATTATGTTGTGATAACATAATTTTTTTTACAAATAATATTGACAAATTTTATTACTATTAATTACGGCAAGATAAAATAGATCTCGGGTGTAAAATTCGAAAAATATAATGATATATAGGGATATAATTAGAAATTTGTTAATGTATGTACGAATACACATGAATTTGATGTTCAGTTTACATTATCATAAATATTACATCATTATTAACAAATCAGTGTCCGCGACTCTATTCTCGTGAAGATGGTTTTGTTATTTCATTCATTCTTTTCAATTGCTTACTTGTTATAACTATTTAATCTTTGTCGATTTTATCATTATGTATCGAAGCATTAAATTTTATTTATTAATACTGTTACTGTTTAGCCCCCATGGAAACGCTTGAGGTAGTTCTTTTTTGGTTCGTTTTTGCCAGTAAATATCTTATCGAAATCAGTTTATCCGTTTCGTGTTTAGATGAGTTTATAAAATTATTATTTTTCACTAGAACTTTTCGACAATTTCTTTTAACAATTCATTGTCTACTTGATAATTCAGATTCAACCATCTTACATACCTAATTAAAAATATTTTTTTGTTCAAATAAATACTAGTAAGTACTACTTTAGGGGTGTAAGGGGTATCGAGTAACATCTTAAGACTTGAGACACCCAAGCCAACCTCACCTGCACGTGGTGCACCCTGCTGATCAACAAACGAGGCAATGGCGATAGCGGGGTGGTAGGGTTTTACAGCCCGACTGGGTCGCAACCACCATGTACATGGCGAAAAAGCCCGTCATAGTGACTCGCTTCTGCGTGTCGCGTTTCGGGATCAACCAGTGCATATCCAGTACCGGGTGACTTTCGTCAGTATGGCCGGCATGACAGCGGCGACTGGCGATGAATAATCTGTCTATCGGTGGTTGCCGATGTTTTTTGGATTGTACTATGCTTAACATCAGGCATAGTACAGTCACTTAGTAGTGCTACAATAAAAAAAACTACATATATTTTAATATTTAAACAATTTAACAGTGCCTACACTACACCTCTTATATCAGTGTTCGCTTGAGAACTAATTCCTTGAGGAATGAAAACGATGCAGCTTGAACTAAGCGGGTGTAACGGGAGGCGGGCGGGGCGGTCGGGGCAGACGCGAGCACAAAGGACGCCCCAACAATCGCGTTATGTACGCAAACATCGTTTTATTCAACATTTCAAGCGATGAGTGCTCCCCTACTGCTGCTACATATAAATGCGAACTCCTGCAAGCGGCATATTTAGTCTTGTACGATATTTTATACAACTTTCGAATTAAACACCTTAGTAAAATTTTCAGTTATGTTTCTTATGCCGTTTATCTTATATTCCAAAAACCTCACTCGTGAGATATTTCGCAGGAAGCGGACAAGGAACAGAGGTGAGGTTCTGAAATTCGTTCATATTCAGCATAATTGAACTCGTAGTAGGGACGAACGGCAACGTACAATATTTTTTTATGATGTTTATTTGCCAAGTTATACTCTCCTAAAATGTAGTCATACTCAAAATACGGATTTTTTAAAGAAATTTTTCAAATTGAACGAATTTACAATAAAGACGTAACGATTTATATAGAAAATTATCTCTTTTTAAAACTACAATTTAACTTGAAAAAAAAAATAGGATTTAAAGTGCGAGAGAATGAGATAGAATACATTATATAGTGTTTCTTTATATTCGCGATCACTTTATTGTATGTTACACTACCTAATACTCACTCTGGTACAAGTGTTGTACGTATGTGTGTGTGTATGCCGAAGCCTTGAAAGAAGGCATTATAACCAGCGTGGTGGTATGGTGTATTGTTCACGTGCAAAGTTTTTATGAATATATTATAATTTTTTGAAGCTCTCACTTCTGCCATGTGTGAATTACACATATGTTTCTTATAATTCGAGTACATAAACAAAATTAAAAACGATTAGGTTACCTGGCTAGAAGTGTTAGGCTTATAGTCAAAGTGGAATAAATATTCACAGGAACAAGGCTATAAAAATGTAATTAATTAGCTATAACGTTGTATGAAATGTTTAAAGCAATTTGTGAGACAGGGTTGCGGTGGCGATGTAAGAAACGGTAGGTGCGGTGCGGTGATACAAATCGCGAACGTCACGCTACCGCGTCCGCTAAAGTATAAACGTTCGAAAATTAACAAGAAGGGTTCTATTACTAACACCCACGACATATGTTTTTCTAGTTATAATATCTCCAAGGAGTTTTTGGTGAGATCTTAGTCTATTATGTAGTGGCTTTTGTATTTTATTTATAACTAGCTGTGGCTGCGTCTTCGTCCGCGTGGAAACTTATGTAAAATAACAGTGATCCATAAAGTCTTCTGCATGTATTAAGTCCATTTACTTATCTACTTTTCTTTCGTACTTATATCGCGACATCATTACAATTGTAATAATACATAATTATAGTAATAATAAAATTACAATTCATGACTTTCTTATGTAATGTAAGTGTGAAGCGAGGTCGTTATACGATGGGTTAAAGTATCAATTATGTTTCTGGTAGGTAACCCCATCCCATGTTTAATGCACACTTTACATTTTACAATAAATTGCGTACGAATTATACCGACAAATGGTTTTGAGTGAGTTTTTCTGTAATTCTGCATCTCCTCAGAATGTTGAATTTCTTTAATACAACCCTAAAAAGGTATGCGGAGCCAGGGGCAACAGATAGTGTCAAGTAAAATTTATATATTTACGAGCGATATAATATCGCACGATCGCCTAAAATAGGACCCTGAAACTAAAATGACATCGTTGCATGCCCAGTGACTATAAAGTACGAGGGCGCCACTGTCTCCGCTCAAACCGGATACGATTTATTATAATAATTTCCGTTTTAAACACACATTTGATCCTTCAAACGGTACGTCTCGTTCGTGACCGTTATAATTTATTATTATACTGTATTTTGATCGTTGAAGATGATCAGTTTAAATTATTTACTAGCTACTGCTCGTGACTTCATCTGTATATGAATTTATAAATAACGTCACGATAAGTGATAGATAGCTCTGAGATTAAAAGATTTTTAAAAAATATTCTTTGTTATACTTTGATCAGTTTCAATAATATATTTTTATACTGTAACCTATTACTCTGATATCCGTCAGTCTGGTCGATAGGTTCACTCTGCATATTTAATCCTACAGTAGGCCGCGCGTGTCCTATTTGTATTTTGTATTGAGCATGTCATTACAAATATGATGTCAAAAAAAGTCGTGTTGGCCTAGTGGTTTGACCGGTGCAATAATATTTCGATGTCCGCAGGTTCGAACTCCGGTATGTACCAACGATTTTTTTGGAATTCGCGTACATTTATTAATTTCAATTGGCAGCACTATCGACTGACGGTGAAGGAAATCATGTTGGAGAAACCTGGATCTGAGATATGTTCTTGCAGTACTACTGTATGTGGGAAAAATATAGAACTGTGAATTTCTCAGAGTTTGAAATCGCCAATACCTTGTAGACTGGCGTGGTAATTACGAAGATAACTTCTGGTAGTTATTTTATAAGACTTTAGTTTTGTCGTTTGGTACGTGAGGGCGCCTCCTGTTCCCCCCCCCCCGTCCCCACCACCCGCGCCTATTCCCTCCTCAACATACCGCTACAGGTCATTGGATCATCTGCCTCGCATCGCTATTTAACGCACGGCATCATCGCCATTGAACGCACGCGTCGTAGTGATTGATATAAAGGACAGAGTTTAGTATATGTGCCGCGAGAAATCCGTGAACACTTTGTGTCTTGGACAAAGAGTTTCTCTACCGCCGCAGCGAATGGACTCATTATATATGCCAAGTAAGTCAGTATGTTCCCATTATCAAGCTCAATCGATTATATACCCTTGGATCCTGCTATTGAACATATATCCGTTAATACCCTTGCCCTCGCAAACAACAAAAAATACAGTACACATCTCTCCGTATGATAAACCCGCATTAATGGAGGTGAAAGGAGTCAATGCTTTGACCAAATTTTAACGGCCTATTCCCACCACCACCATCGGGGAGGTATTTATAGCCCTGCAGTGGGTCTCTTACATGCTGATATGATATGATGTCAACTTCAATCTCAATTCTCGTACATAATGGACAAGTATGCTATAATACAAACCGTCGTCGTATACCTATTCCCAAACATTTCTTGGGACAAGACCTCTCCAGGTTAACAGCGTTTCAATTTCGAAAAAAAAAAAAATTCTTGGGTTCAGGTTTCCTTACGATATTTTACGTCAACCTCAGCCGACACTGTGACTAATTTAAATTAGTAAATATACGGGAGTTTCGAAAAATTCGTTGGTATATTCCGGGGTTCGAACCTGCAGATATCGGAACGATATTCCAACGGTCAAACTATTAGGAAACCACGACTTATTCTCGATTATTATATTAATTATAATTTGAACTATTGATCCCACCGCTATCATCATGTTTGAATGATAACAATACACGATTTATATAACGATTGATTTATTTAGCTTCTTTGGTATGTAGTAGAGCCACGCTAATTAGCTATAATTGTTTCAACATGAATATGTCGGCTCGCCAGGGGTAGTACAACCCGAAACACAGAAACAGCCACGTGAAGTAACAGTGCTTGCGTTTCGTTCGATCAGTGAGAGTGCTGGAGGCACACCTCCCCTATTCCTCACCAACACAGGCGGGCAAGGGACTTGCGACTCCTCCGATGTTACAGGTGTCTATGGACGGTGATGATCACTTAACAGCAGATGACCCACTTGTTCGTTTGCCTCCTGTGATTGAAAAACCATATATATAACCTGTATGGTTAGTTTCATTAAAATTTGTTAAATAAATTTTTGTTTGAAAGTGTAACCATGATAGGCCAATAGCACAGTCAGTTATAAAAACAAGAGTAACCATCTATATACATCAATTTACTCATTTATTATACTATTAGTTTTCGCCCACAGCTTAGCTGGCGTGAATGTAGGTTCAACCTATCCATCGCGACCAACATTTTTTCTGGCTGAATAGTACCATATGTCCAATAAGGTAAGTTAGCGTAACAGACAAACTAATATTCGCTTTAATATTATTAAATACGATATTTGTGTGGATTACTCTGAATTTTCCAACAATATATCATCATATCGAGACATTGCTATAAAATATGAAAATTCATAATTTTAATGCGACAATACCTTTTGTAGAACTCCGAGTGCATTATAATTTGCAAAAGTAATATCCGGATACGACAGAAGCCGACGGGACAAAAGGTGTATATGTATATAGAACAACATAAAAATGTTGAAATGAAAAGTAGTGTTCTAGCTTCCAACTCCTCATTAGTATCTGACAGGTTGGGCCAAACAGTACTGAGTGTTACGAACACCGGACGACAGTCACACCGTAACATAACGCAGTAAAGACGATAGAAGTTTCGCAAACTTTATAATGCAGACATGCCACTTCTATTAACTATGGATTATGGGTTGAAATATGAAACAAAAAATTGCTTTAAGATATGAAGGATTACGATATACGTACCAATCTTTGTAGACCAGGGTAATAGGTATAAGTCCGTGATCTGTCTCTCTTGAGATCCTTTGTCTCCAAACTGTCGAAGCAGAGGGCAAACACGATGTTATTCCATCTCGTTCTGATAAGATTATACTCGTAGTATATTTTCCAATAGACAATAGTCAATTGTCAGTAGACAATGAAGACAAGTCTCTATTGGCTTACTTGTAGAAAGAATTTGATAAGTTATTTATCCTGAGGTAGCATAATTGATTTGTTAAGACTAACGCATATCTTAATTTATCATTTTAAATTTCTGCTTTCGCTTTAATCTGGAACTGGAATACCTCAGTTAGAAGTATACAAAGGCTTGATGTTCTCAATAGTTAAATGTTATGTACTAACAGTATTACAAGATACTTTAGTACAAATTTTTACTATCTGTGGTAGTTTAATCTCTACTAATATTATAAAGAGGTAAAGTTTGTGAGTTTATGACGTTGTAGGGGTTAATCCCAGGAACTACTGGTTCGATTTGAAAAAAATATTAAATGTTAAGTGTTATATAGCTTATTTATCGAGGATGGTTATAGGCTATATATCATCACACTAAGACCAGTAGGAGTGGAGCACCAATGAAGAATGTTTAAAAATTGTGTGTTTTTTTCCTATTGAGAGCTTCGGTTGGCGGGCAGAGGCTAGTTATAAATATAATGTTATTTGTTATTATAATTCCGTAGAAAATAGTGGCATAGTAAAGGCAGCTTACAAGCGCTGCATTAATTTGTTGTAATTTGCTACAATGCTATCTTATGTGTCTTCCAGGTAACATATGATTTTATGTAAATATAACACTCTTTATTCAAAACGATCTCCCAAAATGAATACCCACCAAATAGATAGGTTTTCAGACATAATTACGATCTATAACGCAGTGCGAACCAGTCTGTAATGTATCCCGATTAATTTCTAAAATGCTAGAAATCATTTCGACAAGAGCTTAACTTGCTAATAGAGGGCTTGTTTAACAGTAATGTTTACAAGGCAAACAGTAATTTTAAAATGTAAAAATCGGTAAAGTTTTATAGGGATTGAGAAGTAATCACATTATCGAATAACATTAATAATTTTGTACAAAATATATGTTGAACGACATAATGCAAATACCATTCGTATTTCACACATGAACATCTATCAAGAATTACATGACGGTGTAAACGGCGGTCCTAAACGGAGCACGCCCGCTGCCGGATAATTTGATTACGTATGCATTAAGTGCATTTCCATTTCCCTATGGAACGGATCTGGAGATCTGTTTTAAATCCGTTCATATAGTTCTTAATGAGGCGTCGAGCTTTACGCTTTGTCGCGGATGAATCGTAATCGACTGCTTAACTTTGAAAGGGGAGAGGCTCTGTCTCCATTTCACCGAAACGGATATCCAATTACTCTCCAATAAGTTACTACGAATCTGTAGGTAGCATATATCTAATTACTTTCCAATTCGTTACTAAGAAACTGTAGGCTCGCATCTTGTCTCACAAATTGTACCAATTACTGAGACGAGCTTTCTAGAAAATAATATTGGAGAAAAATATAAAAAAATTATACACTTTATTTCTCTTTGTAATTCGTGCTAAATGTTTCATTTTGTGCTAAAATAGATAACTTTCAAACTCGATATAGAACGCCTTTCGATATACGTCATCTTCGTATGATTCAGATTAAGAAAAATATTAAAATTTAACATTTCTGCCGTTTAAATAAATTGTTGAGAACTTTATTTATATCTAGGTTCTGCCCTCGACATCGTTCGCGTGGAATAGTTACTTTAGGCTAAAGCTAACACGCAGCGGCAGCTCTCAGAAGAAAAAAAAATTGGTTGCCTGTAAAGTCGGTATACGGGCGAAAGTTTTACGTGACAACGACTTTGAGTGGTAAAATAATTTTCGTATAGTAGTCTCTCTCGCTCTTAGGCGGGCTAACCATGCCCGAGTGGAAGGGGCCCGTGCCTCTCACTCGCTCTCATTGTGAGCGCATAACGTGAGCGGAGCGTAACGCAGTTTCTTGAAGTGTCACCCGGCAAACCAATTTATAAGACGTTGTCACGTCAAGAAACCATTTTGAAACATTCTTCATTGGTGCTCCGCTCCTGTTGGTCTTAGCGTAATGATATGATGACAAGCTTGTTTCATAAATGAGTACCTTACACTTAAATGATTTTTAAAATCGACTCAATAATTCCTAAGATTAGCACGTTCAAGTTATTATATAAACAAGCCCTCCAGCTTTATCTAATACCTTTAGACGAGCAATTCTTGTATATTTTTATATTTGTATATATTCATGTTCTCGGAGATGGCGTTATCTATTTCCGTGAAATTTAGTATGTAGGTAGTTTCGGGGACGATAAATTGATCTAGCTAGATTTAATTTATAGAAAACTTTTTTTTACTAAGATTTCAATCAAAAATGTTTTTTAAAGAACCGAGCTAGGCTCGGTCGCCCAGGTACTGATATTAATATAGATATTACTACTCTTCTCTCGTACTGAACTCCAGTAGTTATTCAAATTACAATAACTTTTGATAGAGTGAACCGATTTTATTGAAATAAAAAGTTAATTACTCCTGAAGATACACTTTATGATTTTTTTAATCAGGTTTTATTATAAACTCAGTACTTTAGAAGTGATGAATGGTCTTACAAACAGACAGACAGAAAGATATTACTAAAAATGATTGGAATGTATTCTATTACTTATTTCTAGACCTTAAACAATTTTTTTCACGAAAATCAAAGTACACTTTAAATTTACATTCTTATTGTATAAGAAAAAAAATTGCATATCGTTCAATTATATAACTGTAAAAATATTTAAATCCTTTTTTAATTGACATGACTTAAATCAATTTATTTTTATTGTATCTATTAGTATGCAAAAAAAATTCATTGTAGAATTTAAACTAACTGCAATGCATTTACACAGAAAAATTTTATTTGTTTTTTTTTTTTCGAAATGCCCCTTTTTGTGTTTTATTTTCTTATTTTAATGTATTTCTTATAAACAACACAATATTTACGTATATATGTAATCTTCAACAAGTTTTAACATTAATACAGTGTTTTATATGACTCTCTTGGAACTATGTTAATGTTCTAAAATTTACTGTTTTTTGAACTTTTAAAATATCCAAGTGCAGTTTACAACAAACTTGTTCTGATCTAAGCGCATAGTAAAAGCGGATTTTCGCTGCGCAATTACAAGTACTTAAACACTTTTATAATTAGCAGCTTTTTTTTTATTATTATTTGTGAATACAACTGGATAACTCTTTACAAATTTTCAATACAATATATTATTCCATCAATGTGTTGCGATATTAATTCAGTACTAGTGATCGTCTAGGGGTCGAAATTTGGACGTTATTAGGGTTCTCTGGGGAAAGAATATGTACCTCTAAAATATTTAATTACAAACAATTTTTTTTTTTCATTTACGTTAGCATATATATGTACGACAGTCTTCAATAATTTGTCTGTACAATACAATTGGAAACTTAAAAATAATAAATGCAGTCTAATGTCATATAGTAGTACATTATTATATAATAAATAACAAACGACATTAATACTATTGAATAAAAAATACAAATTTAGAATCAATGCCATCAAGTTTAAATGTTTTAATCGGTTTCGGTTAAGATCGTTATAAATTAAAGATGTTATTTTAAAATGAAATAATCAATTATTTTAAGAAATTAAAAACTCATACTAAATTATTGTAAAATTGTGTAATTATTATTTAAAACAGGTAAAAACCTCTCAGAGGCGAGGGCCCGCGAGGACGATCCTTTAAGCGTCCGTCTCCGCCAACGTAGGACATACAGGAGGAAGAGGCAATTTGACCGTCTTCTCGCGCCACCGTAGCCGGACCTAGGAAGGGTGGGTCTTTGCCCCATCTTCTCATTGCACAGGTCCGGCGGACGAAGTAGACGGCCGGTGTGTGCTCGGCTGTCTCCTTACAAGACGAGGCCCGGCGGCGGCGCTTTTGCTGCTGGGCCAACCGCTGGGGCGGCACTATGATGTCTATAGAGATCTTGTGCCGCCCCAACTACAGCGGAAGATTTATACCGTGGGGTTTTATTCCGTGCGAGTCGGATATAACTCACCCTCTCCCGCGGGAGGGTGAGTATCCATAAGGGGTTTCCCCACGTAAAAAAAAGGTAAAAACCTCAGTGCATGTAAGGAAATACTGTAGAGTAAGTGTTTCGAAAAGCGTACGTTCGCAACTCATTGCGAGTAGACCATTGTATTTAAAATAACAGTGTAAAGTTTTCTTTTTTTTTTGGCAACCAACCTTCTAAATGAATACTGCTATTATCGAGTAATTAATAATAATACAAGATTCTTGGGTTAATTTAATTTTCTAACAAGATGGTCGCTACCTTTCTAGACTTTTTCATGAAGTTTTTGTGGCATTTTAGATTTTATTCCCCGTGGTATTGTTTCCCCACTTCACTTTTGTACAATAATATAATTATATTACGTAAAACACTACCAATATATACTAAAATATGGGGTTAAATATCACAAGATTATGAATAAAGAATAAATTCCATCACATGACAAACTAATGTCGCACCCAAAACCAGTGTAGAGAGTTGTATATTAATAAAAATTTCAAGGGAAGTTTGAAACTGAAGAAAGGGAATTGATTAAACTCTACGAGGCGGCGCACGCGAAAAATCAACGTTATATTTACATTTTTGATTACATAATTCTCGACGAGACGGGGACGTGAAAAATTTGAAAATTCTCGCCACTCCACGATAATTTTGTAAAGGTTTTTTTTTTTTTCGAGTTGAAAAATTTATAAAACTTTTGCAAAACTACAATATTCATGTTTGTTTATTTGTTATACATGTTTTTCTTATTTTAGCTAGACATATTTTGTTTACGGTTATAAAAGTAACACGCAATAAGTTGATCGGTTAGATACGTACTTCAAACTTACTATATGAGTTCTGAACAATGTACATTAATTGAGAATAAGTGGGCAGTTAGATTTGTCGTTGTATTGATATTAGAGTGAGACTTTATTAGACTATCTTTCTTTTGTGGTCAAGTGCTTTAACTTTTTTTTTTTAATATCATAAGAGACAAACGAACAGGTGGGTCACCTGATGTTAAGTAATCACCACCGTCCATAGACACGAGCAACACCAGAGGAGTCGCAAGTTCGTTGCCAGCCTGTGTTAGGGAGGGGGAAGGCGAGGAAGGGAAGAAGAGAGGGGGAAGGTGAGGGGAGATGGGCCTCCGGCGCTCTTACTGACCGAACGAATGCGAGCACTGTTATTTCACGTCGGTTCTCTGTGAGAGGCTGGTACTATCCCGGTCGAACCGATCCATTCAACGTGGCTCTACCAACTACAACATTAGTATTGCGGTGAAGTCATTAAGACCTTGTTAGGTCAATAGCGTAGTCATTTCGAAACAAAACCTACAACATTGTACAAAATTTTATGGTAATCGGTCCATTACTTGAAGCGTGAATCCGTAACAAACTGACACGCAATCACGTTTATAATATTAGTTAGTATTAAGTATTAAGATGTAACGTATTTATTGGCCTCATGAACCTTCATAGCTTTACCGGCCTGCTGGTGCAAGCGTTCATGGTGCTCGACAGCTTGGAGATAATCTAAAGAGTGTCAAAGTCGCCGAACTTTAGCATGGGCTCTTGCTTTGGGGCGTAGAGAAGTGGGTTAAATAGTGTGATACGCATACACAGGGCACTGCAGATGAAATCAAAGGTAGACCAAAATAAAACTGATCACTTAAAATACTCGTTTTCTCTAACCATTATTAAAGAGAACTTAAAATTGAATTATGTAAATGAACACATTATGATTTTTTTTAAGTGATTTGCGGACGAATTTAGAAGTATGCGCATCAAACACTTCGCTTCGCGTCGCATACATTTGCATGAAATTTTGCATATTTGATGCGGTTAAAAAAAGACTACTTCCACGTAGATATTTCTGTTTATTTTTATTTACTACGGACCGGGCGCTGCCGTTTTTTCGGCTTTGCAATTTTTCCTCTCTTCAATTTCGTAAATTAATGAAAATTATATGACAACATATTCTACGTTCATTCTAGAATTCCAAGCCTTATAATTCTTAGTAAGTTTTGAATTAACCAAAAATATTCTAAATCATGTTTTTTTGCTGCCTGTGTACTTCTAATATATACAACACATCAAGTGTTGTAGTGTGAGACACTGTATAAAAATTTATATAATCATTCTTCGCAGTGACCATAGATGTGTAAACCAGAATAATGTTAATCATTGCAATACACAATCTATGAAATTTAAATAAATTCAAAAGAGAACACAGTTATTTCATTGTTTTGATTATTCACTTCTGTCAGAACTCCTTATGACGGCCTCGACTTTTTTTCAATTAGATTAATTAGATTAGATTCGTAATTTCAGTACATCGACACATAAACTTGCATACGATATTGTCATACACAGAACTCTAGAGGGAATTAGTTGGCAACGCTCCAAACTACAATTAACCCCGCCCGGCTCGCTCCTATCTAATCTGCATGCGAATATGGGAAACGAAGACTAAATTTTGTTGAAAAACTTACCAAAGAGATTAAATTATATAGAGTTGTTATTGTTATATCGCAAGATAAAAAATGAATTACACATACGCATTGTCACTTAAATGCAGAACAAAGGCGCGGGCCAAGAATCTACAAAAAAATAGAAGTGACAGCCAAAAACCGTCTACAAGAATACTGCGACCGCGAACATTGTGCGATCTCTGAGTATTTTAATAGTTTATGCTGAATATATAGTGTTTAAAAATTAGTCGATTCTAAACTGTATTATATCATTGTGTATGGCATTTCTTTAGCGGTTTCACTTACGTAACATTAACAATATTTATTGATATGGAAAGGTAACAGTGATCGCTCTGATGGGCTCCGACCTGAAGTGTACTGGAAATATGAATTGACGAATAAACTGTTTCAATACAGGCTTCAAAAGTGGCCATCTATTGTGACGCGGCTCTTAACTGTTGTCCTACTAAAGTTGATTATCTATGGTTACTACAGTTAGGCTTAGTGATACTACGTTATACTACGTACTTCCTTACTATTGAATACCCTAAAATGTTTTTTTTTCTCGAACAGACTACGCTATTGACCTAGCAAGATCTTAATAGCTTTACCGAACTACTAAGGCAAACGCTTAAGGCACTCAGCCGATTTTATTTGGACAACTAGCTCAAGGGTGCACGGCACACCTCGGCTTGGCTGTTGCCTGTTACATGTAAACTCGCGACCTATCTTAGCTAACCTAGCTAACTATTCATATATGTTTGAGTTGTTGAGACGTATATGTGTACCAAGCATATACGCCTCAACAACCCCTCCATATATTTATTATCGGAAAATTAGAGTTTTTTCAGTTTAATAAGGGAAAAAAAATAAAACCCAATTCCATGTGTAAGCATGTAGCATGCACGTGTGTGGGGGTGATCATGTAGTGTTGTAGCAGTGATGTAAATTTTTGTGTCACTGTATCGCGCAAGTAACGCACTCAAGGGCTCCCTGCCGAGGGATCGAACCTAGACTTGAGCCGCTATCGAGGGAGGCCTAATCTGGTGAAGTATGAAATGACTATTACAAATCCGTCCGATTATGACGTACAGTTGTCCGTTCTTTGCACACGCGCAAAATCGTATTCATAAGTTGCAGGTTCTCCAGAACCGAGCCTTACATAAAATTACCGGTGCCCCATGGTACATCCGGAATAAGGATCTCCACAGGGACCTGGAGATGCCTTCTGTTTGGGCGTATATAAAATCACTCACATGTAGTTATTTCGAAAAAGCCCCGAATCATCCCAGCCCTTTAGTGGTATCCGCCGCGAACTATGAACCCGTACATTTTTACCGACTCTCCTGATTCACTCACGTCAGCGAACGATCAGTACCAGCATGTCTCTCGAAACAGAGAGTGTTCATGCCCACGCCCGCGTAACCGCAGATCACGCCGCCGTGGTCTGGGGGTAAATTTCGCTCCCGCACATCAGATTAAGAGCCCCTCGGCAGCGGCTCAAGCCTAGGTCTGTTCCCGCGGCGTGGAGCCCTTGAGTACGCTGCTCTCGCGATACAGTGACACAAAACCGTACATCACTGCTACAACATCACACACATCACCTATACGCACGTGCACACCTACACGCTTACACGCTGTTTTTATTTTTCGGAGAAATAAACGACAAAGAGTTCTACCATTATTTTTCCTTACCCTATACTATATAGTTTTGAGGAATTTTTCCGACACAAAATACATATAGGAGTTCTTAAGGCACGCATGCTTGGTACACATGCATGTTTCAATAACTCATATACGTTTATCTAGATAGCTTAGCTTAGGTTAGCTCAGATAGGTCGCAATTTTTGCACAAAACAGGCGATAGCCCAAGCCAATGTGTGCCGAGCGCCCTTGAGTTAGTCGCCCAAACATCCCAATTCGGCTGAGTGTCTTTACCGCTCGCCTTAATAGTTCGGTGAAGCTGTAAAGACCTTTCCAGGTCAACAGTGTGTTCATTTCGAAAAAGAAAAATATTCCTATTTTTATCGTTGTATCTAAAATATTACTAAAAAGTTATCTCACAATAGATCGAAATTTATATTCGTGAAGAGTTGACAATTGGTAAGTAAACTTACATTTTATCATGTCTTTATCGTTTGTAAATATTTAATGTCTTTGTAACCAAATAAGGTAAAACTGGGTTTAAGTTGCATTTGGACTTAAGTTATGTTTATGATTATTTTTCTGTTGGGAGAAACAAAGTCACGTTACTTACTTCGGCTTAAAGGTGTTTTTATTTTTTACATTTGCAGTAATAGAAAAATAAATATTAGATTCCAACTTCGTTTTTTATGTTTTTTTTTTAAATAATGATATGGTATTCAATAATAAAATATTGAATGATAAATATCAATACATTTTTGAGGCGTCAACTAAATAAAACTATTATTGGTCAATGCGCAGAAAGAACAAGGACAGAGTAGGATAAATACAGGGTTAATGAAATAGCGAAAGGTGTCTCGGGTAGCTTGCGACCCACGAATGCCCCTGAAACCCAAAGGAAAGGTGTATAATACTATTGTTGGGCTACGAAAGTGACGGATGAGAGAAAACTATAATGGCAGAGATGCAAATATTATCTGTGGATCTGTGGTGTAACTGGAATGGATAAGATTAAGAAAGAGTATATCAGAGGAGGTGTCAAAATAGTACCAGAGACAGAAAAGTTGAGGAGTTAGGTTATCATGGTATGGGCCTATCATGAGAAGAGATGTAAACCATGTAACTGTAAAAGTTTTGGATATAATGGTGGATGGATATAAAAGTAGAGGAATACCGACAAAGGTATGAATAGAATGTATAAAAAATGATATGTGTGTAAAACATGTGAAAACTGAGATGACATGTGACAGGTGAGAGTGGAACATCTTGTTGCGACCCTACTTAAGTAGAATAAGGGTAAGGAGATGATGATGATTTCTGTGATTAGCATGTTTAGACACTGGATTAATCAACGTAGGTTTGAATTTTTGCGATCAAGAGTGAGTTTTCAACGAAGAGCAACATTGTTTTACCAACATATAGCATGGTGGTGAGACTTTTTCTAATACCGTTTGGTTAGGTTTATCAGTAATCATGGCTAGATGTCATCCGTCATCAAGCACCTATAGGTGTGTTCTGGCAGCTACACTTAACAACTCATTATACAGTTCATTTGCTTGGAATCATATACATTGTCTACTGATTAGAGGAATACGTTAAGTGAATATTTGTGAAATGCTGTCGTTTAATGGTATATAGAGGGAAAATAGAGAAGCACAGATTTCTATAGGTTTTTAATCAGCACACGCTATGGTATGACAGGATGTTATTAATACTAGGTCCAGCTGACGAGAGGAAGTAACTGTTATGTATCCAGTCTGCCTCCCTATTAAGTAGGAGTCTAGCGGCCAACTTATATCGGGCGGATCGATGGGACGGCTACCCATGGTTGAGTAGCAAGTATGATCCCATGCCGCCCCAACAAATACGGTCTATTCGTACACTATGCGGTTTTAGTTCATCTGAGTCGGACATAACCCACTCTCTCTCTCGGGAGGGTGGATATCCCGTAAGTGATTTCCCCAAGTTAATAAAAAGGGTATTATTAATCCTTAAATATTTTTGCCTTAAATTCAGATATTTGTTCGCTGGTATTATAATAGGTCTTTACCTATGAAATTGCCGTTCTGCAGTACTGGCCATTTCAAATGAAAATATTTTTGTTTGGCTAAGAATTCTAATTTCAAATTAATTTTATTTTAAAAACATGGAATACTTTTTCCAAAAGTAGTCATTTGTTTATTGATTAGTGTTACATTTTCATCGCATTTCAATCTTTTTTGTCATCATGGATACGTTAAAAATTCGAGTAATTATGGAATATGATACCGTCGTGGCAGCAACGCGGCACAGCCGGCACGCAAAATCAACGATGTTTACGGAGCTAACACTACAAACCAACGCACCAACTGTTATTGGTTGGCTCGCTTCCGTTCTGGGAATTTCGATCTGAAAAATGAAACTCGCGGTCGTCCGAAGACTTTGGTTGACAGTAACGAATTAAAGGTGATTGTGGAAGCTGATGATACACAATCTACGGCTGAATTAGCAGCAACTTTCGACGTTAGCGTCAAAAAAAAATTTTTGATCCATTTGCGTTAAATTGGCAAGGTAAAAAAGCTTGACAAATGGGTGCCCCACGAACTCAATGATCGCCAGCGCGAAGTACGCGTCGAGACGTGCCTTGTACTGCTCCACAGACACACAAATGAAGGAATTTTGAAACGCATTGTTACCTGCAATGAAAAATGGATTCTTTTTGATAACTGTAAGAGCTAAGCAAGTTGGTTGGATTCTGGTTCAGCACCTGAACAACGCCCTAAGCGAAAACTTACCCCTAGAAAAGTGATGGTCACTGTTTGGTGGTCTAGCATCGGTGTGATTCATCACAGCTTCTTATCCAACGGGGTGAGCATTACTGCAGATGTTTACTGTGAAGAACTGAACATAATGATGGAGAAGCTGGCATATCTCCAACCAGCATTGGTCAATCGCTCGTCTCCGCTGCTCCTGCACGACAACGCGCGACCTCATACTGCCAATACAGACGGTCTCCAAGTTGCAAGAACTGGGGTTGGAAGTTCTCCGCCGTCCGCCCTACTCACCAGACCTTGCGCCTAGAGACTACTACTTTTTCCAGAATTTGGATAACTCCTTGGCGGGGAAAAAATGCAATACCCGAGAAATGCCTTTGAAGAATTTGTTGCGTCCCGTCCAGCTGATTTCTTTAAGAAGGGCATCAATAAACTGTCACTGCGTTGGCAAAGATGCATTGATTGCATAGTTGATTACTTTGATTAATACAAATAAAAAATACATGAAAATAAACGTTTAATTTTTTTCATATGAAACGGCAATTTCATAGGTAAAGACTTAATATAATAAAGTTCAAGAGATAGTTTGTTCGTATCAATGCGCTAATATGTGGTTCTATCTATATTTTATTTTTGCATTTCATAGCTATTAATGAAATAAGAATATTGGATTAATCTATAACATAAGGAAATACCAATTACTTTGTAAGATATAGATTAGAAAGTAAGCTAAGCTAAAACGTAGAAATAAAGTGGACGAATTGTGTGTCGAGTTGACGAGCTTGGTGAAACAAAAATTTTTAATTTTTACTATTTTTAATACGAATCTACGCGACCAAACTAAGCTCACACATCCCAGGTGTCTACAGAACATATAGTTCAATGTACTTAATAAAAGTTCTTCGACTCCTGTGTGCCCAAATTACCCAAATTTAATCAAACTGATTCAACTTTAAAATCAAAGTATTTACATGTAGAGTTGTGTTTCACAAATTTGTACATAGAATTTGTACAGGTTTACTGGACACTGGCTAATTACCGGCCGGTGCTGGAGCGACGCCAACAAATGCATACTTGAGTTGTGTGCAAACCACTAAGTCGGGACTGAGAACTGATGATTTTGAACAACCTCTCTCCTTTAATCACAATTATTGCGAGATGGAAGTTACTAAATATTATCTCCAGATATCACAGTTAATATTTTGTATGCGAAATGTTTTGATAGAATCGCTAATTGCATTTTAAAATATAAATTATAACTTATAGAATCTTGTTCAGGATCAGCTAATACTTAGTTTTAGCAAACAAGCTTATCAATACCACCAGATGTGTTGCAAATATTTGTCAAAACTTTTGCTGGCAAAATTATTGTTTCATCTGTATTGCAAAACTTCAATCATTTATATCATGGTAAAAAGACAAAGAGAAAAATCCCTACTCTTAAATAAAAGTGCATAAATACAAATCCTGCTGCACTGTACGTAGGTTGGAAGTTTGTAACTTTTTTAACAAAGTTGAGTCTTTGTTTCGTAAAATTCGCATGCAGCAGTAGTGGAAGCCGGGCTAATTGCCGTCCTGCGGTTGGAACGAAGCCAACTTATTCCTCTTAGAATACAGGATAGACAGTATTAAACTTATTTACGATTGCATCTACTTCATTACTTCAATTGGAGGGAGACGGCTAAGCCTCACTACGGAATTTAACATTTCGGTATTGATCTGGTATGACGGCAACGGTTTGCTGTTGACTATAGATAGCTGCAGTTTGAAAAGTATATACGAATCCGGCACTTCATAAGTTCGATACAACCAATAATCCGGCACGCCATACTCACACTTCTTTTACTCTTTCCGTGCTTGTTTGTAAGTATCAAGCATAATCTCAAAAATTCTATACAGTTTTTTTATTTAATTCAATAATAATCCGAATATTTCAGTAGCATTTCACATTTAGCAGTGGCAATAATTTAAAAAAATGGCTATTAAAGATGAAGATGAAGCAGCCATAAATGCAATAATCTTAATTAAAATTGAGCGTATGACAAACACTTATAACAAAAATTGCTGTAATTATTCATAATTACAGCGATTTTTGTCATAAGTAATAAAATAATCAAGAGCAGGAAAAAGATGCGGTCCAAGAGTCTGTAGAGAAAAGACACATTCTAATAATCCCACATCCTCCAGTTTACAAACTGCCGGATTAGTGAGTAACTCTACTGTATATCCATAAATATTCGATGAACATATATTATAAAAGAAGAATTAGTATATAAATATATGAATAAATTCAGAACTTCTGATAAATTGAAACTTTGATCATATTATCATCAATTTACTTTTTAATCTCGCCTTGTAAGTCATCTTTAATTCAGAGAGAAATATTAAAAGTATCCATCCCTAATGTAGCTGCAAATCACGTAATGTTCGATTAAATTACGCATCCGTGAGATACAGTCGGAAAATTTGGAAAAATTCTCGTTTGGAATATTGCCAAAGTCCTGTTGGCTTCATGTCCCAAATACAATATTTTATCTGAATCCTGTGAGAAGGCTGCGGTTACATACACGTAAAAAAGCAAGAAATATTTTCACCAAAAACGATTCATTAACAATCTTAAAATTAGATAAATGTGAGAGATTTTTTGGCATTATTTGGCTATATTACCCTATTATAAGAAACTGCTAAGTAAGCTCTTCTTACAAACTCATTCATACGGTCATTACTTAGCTTTACGATATTTACTAACGAAACCGATAAGATAAAAATTTCACTATCAACGCAAATTAAAATAGTAAAAATATATTTTAAATCTCTTTCTAGTGAGTCCCATCGGTAAGAATTTATTATGGATGCATAAAGGGCATATACTTGAAAGATTCGTGTGCATAGTGTTGAAGAAAAACAAGAAATAGATACAAATACGTAGGTTTTAAAAGTAAATATTAAGCTTCTCACAAATCACAAAACTGGAGCTAAATATAACTATGGATCTGGTGCCGTAGTAATAGTCTAGTAGAATTACTAGAAATGAGATATATAACTAGTAATTAATATTAGGAAATAATCAGTAATTTCAGCGTTTATGTACATTGAACATTGCATATCATGATATTTGGACTTAAATTCAAACAGTTAATAATGTTTCTATAAAAACGATTTTTAAATGAAAATAACTAAAAACTTAGTAACTTTAGGCAAATATACATAACTGTGCGTAGAAATACGCACATCACACATCTACCTACAATAAAAAAATCCTTTCAGACCGCCAACCGTATTTACGAATTCTGTAACAACTTTCCAAGTATATTCAATTTAGCTCCAAGCGAAACACTAATGAACGACTAAACTTTTAAAGTTAATTTAGATTTCTATTATGTTGTTTATTTTATATTTCACTCTGAACCCAGTATAACATCACCTTTACTGGATGTCAGGATTTTAATTTACTCCAACTGTGAAGATTTATTCATTCAATTATCGAATATCACTTCGCGTGTAACAGACGTAGTAGTGAAATATTCAACGGGTTTTATTTTGTATGCAGTTTTAATTCTGAACTTTCAAATAATATTTTCGTTACACTAACTATAATGAATAATAATATGGAAAATTAAGTTAACACAAACTACATAACTTAGCTCACAAGCCAATTGTCGACTTTACATTTAGTATAGTACTCATTGATTTTAGAAGATGATCTAAAACAGTGACAAAATCTCTAGATGTAAATCTTAATGTTAGTATCCTCAAAGACTAAGAAGTTTATAACGAAATTTAATGAAAGATATAAAACTTTAACCAAAAAAGATACACATTAATATCGATAAAAAAGAAACATAAAATCTATAAAAAGCTTTATGTATTAAGCAGTAAGGAGAAAATCAATATGAAAAAATAAATACTACCTATAATTAATCAGGATAAATCATCGTTAAAATAGGGAAACCCTTTTCACAAAAGCAAAGTTTTGGATTCGAGCAAGTGATATTATAGAAGTCAAACATTGGTTGTCAGGTACTTATCAATAATTTAAACAATTGCGCGTAAATCCTAGTCATATTTTAAACTTAGTGTACGTTTTAGGTAGGTGAGTTTGCATTTAAACATTATCTTAGGAAGAATATGAAACAAGAATGATGGCACTAGCATTATAACCTATGAAACTAATGAATGCAATTTCTTTAAACAAGTCATCTTCAACTGTAAGCAGTATGCTGTTCATACGATTTCTTATGACGTTTTTACAATTAGTGTTTCTAATTTGATCCTTAAAAAAACTTGTAAATTATTTCATACCGTATAAAATCTTCACCTAATAAATATCTAATATAAGACATTCTAATCAGTATTCGCTGAAAGATAATTCGAAATGTAGAGGAGAAATTCCGAGAACTAATGAACCCTCATCCAAATTTCTACTCAAGAAATGAATCTGATCAATTAGCAGAAACAGAAGAAAAATAAGGCGACCTAGAAACTAGACTAGACGTATTTATTCAGAACACAGACAATATCATTATTTACCGGATCCTGAAATATCACAATCATTGTAACGATTCCAAAACAAATGGCTAAAGGGTGCGAAAAACTGGTCACCAAACCCTAATAAATTATCTCATCGTAACTTACGACATGTTAACGTCTACTCACTTAAAGAGAAAATTTTGCTTTTACAAAAACAACCTTATCTTATTCCATGTAAGTTTTATAAAACAGCAAAGTGTTATTTGGTTTCTTCGTTGCGACAAAGACATTTTCAGACTACTTCCTATTGTAAAGTGGACCTAATGTATAGAGCTATAAAGATCACCGTACACGTATAAATTCACACGAATTTAGGCTAAAAGATACCCTTTCTGAAACAATTTATGTGTTTGCCTAACTTGAGAATTTTTGGGTCATTATTTTATTTAGTTTTGTATTTTCTCCTTACTACATAGATTTGTTAAAGCAGATGGTTTACTCGACATGTTTGAGAAATAGTAGGACATGGTAATTGTATTTGACTGAATTCCAGCCATCATGTATCGGGTCGTAATACTCATCATGGTGGCACGTCTAGGGAACGAACTCTTTACAGTAACTTTTCTTTGGTGTGTCGTATTTAGAAATTATCCAGTGTATATCCCGTTGATGAAAGGCTTGAATTCGGAATCACAGCGATGACGTCGATAAATTATAGTTCCCTCGATGGTCGCTGTTGTTGTAGCAGTATACTATACTTACCGAAAAGTAGAGTCCTGTCGAATTTTTGTGCAATGCAATAAAAAATCACATAACATTGATGTGAAATTTCAAATCCTGAAAAGATAACTTAAGACGTATAGCGATTTGATCATTTCCCATTTTTTTATTGAAGCACGACAAAGTGACTACACTGTGCCTGATGGTAAGCATAGTACAATTCAAGAACAGTGGCGACCACCGCGAGACAGATCATCCATCGTCGGTCGCCACTGTCATGCCGGCCATAATGACGAAAGTCGTCTGGTACTGGATATGCACAGGCTGATCCCGAAACGCGACGCGCAAAAGCGAGTCACTATGACGGGCTTTTTCGCCATGTACATGGTGGTTGCGACACAGACGGGCTGTAAAAATCTACCACCCCGCTATCGCCATTGCCTCGTTCGTTGATCAGCAGGGTGCACCACGTGCAGGTGAGGTTGGCTTGGGTGTCTCAAGTCTTAAGATGTTACTCGACACCCCTTACACCCCAAAATTTATTCACGGTCATGAGCACACAAAAGTAATTATCGTATAATATGTAAATATGTAATGTAATGAAATGTAAATACATTGTTTTGGCTTCAAACCGACTTCAAAATACACACTTTAACGATAGCCAAGTTTATAATCTCTATGGTTTTGATCAATCACCTGTAAGATAGTACAATACAATTCAGTTTTTTAGAAGCTGTTGTGGTCAGTTTAAGTACGTGTTATTGTGCAAGTGGTAAAGAATTTGATTCTCTCTGTCTTGTTAAAACTTTTATAGTATCTTAATGTATTTTTTTTTTAATAAACTCCATAACTCTTCTTTTGGATTGTTCTTATGTCTTGTATTTAAGTCCTTCTTATTTTGGTCTACAAGTTTAAAGTTTCGGTTTATAAGTTGTTTTAAAAACCTAGCAAACTATTTTTAGCAGTTTGCATTCAATTATTATTTCGATTAATTGTAGTTTTTTTGTACTGGAGAATCATATCTCTATTCTGTAAGTCAAAAAATGTGAGATGTAATGAATCCACTGGGTTTTCATTTTGTCATGATATCTATATATCAATATAAATAACACCAGCAGTTGTACCAAATGAAGTAGCTGTTGTATTCTTTATGTGTCTATATAACCTTTCAGGTATTTCGATCATTATTTTGTTAGTTTATGCAGTATTGCTTTTACTTGAATTATTGTTTTTTTCTAGATGAAATGTTATTTTATTACCACAATAGTAAGAAAAAATGAAGTACCCGAAATCAATTACTATCCTGAAAATCCCAAGATGGTCGTATTATTATACCTTTTTAGTGTTTACTCTTAATATTTAAGAAAACGGAGCTTAAAGCTAATCATTGATAGAAGAAAAAGAAGACAGGATTTAAAAAAATAACAATAGCTAGGTATAACACCAGGAATGAATAATGACACGCAACAAATGAGTAGAAGTCTACCTGTTCTTCCACAGGTACCATTTCATGGCATTGTGACTTTTGGTAATTAGTGCATATATATATTTACAGCTCTCCACGAATGAATTTCACTATGATAAGGAATTATTCATAGCATGAGAATTATTATTAAGTATACTGTATTGAAAAAATGCAATAAGCATTTAAACGCATTGCAGTGAAAATTTAATACTTCCAGGAACGCGAGGTATTTCAGCTGTTTCGAATGTTTCACCAATCGGTGATACAATGGCCCGTACCATCGAATCGATTACACTACGAGCAATGGAACAATTTTATGACCTTATTTATGGGGAAAACCTTATTCATGCGTTGCATTTATTTATGTGCTTTTGATGATTTTAATCTCTTACAGAATATTTAATTGTAAACAAAAATTTGCCTTTTAAAGCACTAAGTCTGAAGATCACCTTGTAAATAATAACAATAAAATCGTAAATTAAATACATGGTATTGATAAATGCCGGACAATCTATAAGAAATAAAAATCTTTTACAGCATAATCGTGACTGATTATCGATAAATACCAGAGAGTCTAAAGAAACTAAAAAATCTAAAGAAGTAAGCACAGTTAGATAGATGATTTCTAGTGCCTGCTACGTAGGCTACATTTGGGTCTAAGTAAAAACTAATTGCCAACATCTATAAGAGTTCCAGGAGCAGTATTTAAGGATATATCACTTACTAAGAGTAGCATGTAAGCTTCTTTATTGCTGGCATGACATAACAAAGAAAATTTTGCAACATTTTTAATATAGGGTATAGTTATCATCTCCATCGTGTTCAATCTATGTAATTTGGATGGAATTTTGCTCAAAATGTGTTTGTCTGTAAACCATAATATAGTGAAGTATACTAAAGTAAGTAATCTTGCTATTTTATTGCAGCAATCTTTTAGAGGCATTAGAAAAAGTCTCAAACAATTCCGTGATATTCAAAACTACAAACGTTGTCCATACATCACTATGAGCATGACCAAACTTGTACTGTCCGTTAAAGAGTTAACTCAACTAACTTTAGGATTCAATTTCCGCGCCGTACGTATTCTAGGGGCCTTAACTGCGTAACTTTTGTTCGGTAACAGAAAATATACTACAGATAGTTATGTCTCATTGTCTTAATATTATTATTTCTTACGCACTATTTGCACCATCATTGTAGTCACTTACACTTGAAGTAAGACGTTATGAGTTGTTCTTTAAATGATTCAAATTCTTTGTGGTTCTCGTATTATCTTTATATATTGTTTAGCAAACGATATATTAATTTTAGTTCTGTTAAGATGACGCAAACGTTTGCAATGTTGTTAATGTTAAATTCCACACAAATATGTACATTGGTAAATTTGAATTAAAAAATACACTTTATCAGTACTTCATATTATAGTATGGTATTGATGTGACTTATTGAGTGAGCTTTGATATTTTACTCTTAAATAATCAAAGTGATGGGTTAAGTTCTTTATTACACTGATGTATGTTTAAGATTATAATACAATATTCAAAACACTAACTAGAAAAACAAATTTAATAGTAACAAAACTATATTCAGCTTCAAATGTCATACATTTAATTTTAATATTTTTTAATTTATTGCAAGTTCAAAAACGTTACTTAAAAACCACGTACATCTGTTTACCATGACTTTAGTGAAACTGTACGCAACTGTTAGTCTTAAACGCTTTGATTTGTTCATGTTTTATTTTGGTTAAGTTTTTGATACAATTTTGTTGTAACAGGATAAGCTTAGCATGTTTGGTTTTTTAAATACTTTTTTTCAGTTTATTTCTTTATTTCTATTCTATAATAATAACTACCGTCTGGATATTCTTATGCCGATTTGAGATGAATATGCCCATTGAAAATAAACGCTTCAGTAGTAACTTACAGTGTAGCTGACGTGGTTGTCAGTTGTTGGATATTCTCATAACTATGTATTTTAGTCATCTATTTCCATACACGATTTATATTCTAACAATAACAATTATTTAATTATTCCTATTTAAAAAGATATTTGGGAAAAATTGTGTGAAAAAGAATACACAGTAGTTCAGTTAACAGATGAAAAGTGAGGCATTAACGAAGTTTTTAAACAACCTTATATCAAAGATGTAATAAAAATTACATTTATATTTTTAACCTAAATTAATGTAAACCCTTTAATAAAAACTATAGAACTTTATTTAATTCAATGTTGATTTTGCGTTAATTAATTAACGCGGTTCAATCGCTCACAAAAATATTATTTTCATTTCAATCATAAAAACACAAACAGTGTTGAAATGTAAAGTATGCGTGTCTTTCATTTGGATTATGAACCCAAAAACCGATGTAATAAGAATCACTTTAGGAGTTACTGTACAAAACAGTTATAGATTTTTGTAAGTAAATATAAAGCTGTACATGAAAACTTGGTACAAATACGAAATGTCCACTCGGTACACATAACCGAAGCTAGGCAACATGAGTAAATAAGATTTACATGTACGAGACTGTATACATTAAACTACTGCTAACAACATTTTTCCAGTATTAGCAGAAAAAAATACCATTGATCTCAATTTACAAAGCTGTTTTATTAATAAACAAATAATACATACCAAATGCGAAGCAAACAAAGTAAAATACAAGGAAGTAATATTGGTAAATTGCAAAAAGTAAAAATACGACAAAGATACAAATATAATGATGCTGTAAAACGAACCAAAATGATCACTGTGACTTTCAAATATGTAAAATTTAACAAGATTATAATCCTCAGGACAGGTTTCGACACTTCCCATCTTTAGATTGGAACGCACCAACGCGATTTAATAAGCAATAAATAAATATATTTTTTAGTGGAATTTTTTCATTCTATCTGATTACAATTATGTTCTTGTCAGTAATTGCACCAAATACATAATGAAGCGAGCAATAGTTAGAAAATCTATATTTAATGGAAATTGCGCAATATAATTCTGAAATAATAATGTTTGAGTAGTTTTGGATTGCAGTGCACTATTTATCCTAACACTTTGCTATAGTCTAAAACGCTTCAGTGTGGGTACTGTTGAACTTTTGTCGGTTCCGTAAGAAGAACAAGCGAGAGAAGTGGGCGAAACCTACCTGAATCGCTAAGTTGGATTTTAGACGTAAATACGAAACTTTAAACGTACATATTACGTGTTTAATTCCTTATTTATATATACATTTGTTAAAATGAGGTGCGACTATTATATACACTTAGAATTTCTAAGCATATTCGATAGTTTAATATCATTATGGAAATTCAACAAACTTTGACAAAAACAATATTATAACTGGTTTCATACTGCGGTTCTATTTAGATTGGTTATAAATAGTTATAGTCTTCAGTGATCACTTAACATTATGCGAACTGCATATTTATTTGCTATTCTTTATAATATTAAAATCCATCAAATTAAACTTGCTGTTATAAGGTTCATAGTAGACAAAAGCGTAATTAACAATTACCAATTACCAAATATTCGTATACTCTATCGATTGCATCAAAATGAGAGCTTGAGTTAGCTATATAACTAATTAATATATTACAACGTAAGCAAACTAGTGCAATAGGGCAAAACTTGGTCATGGAACAGGTTTTTTACTACATGTTTGTAAACCAACATGAGTTGGTAAATACGTTAAATCTAGAAAAGAAGGTGGCAAAAGAAAGAAAAAGGCTCCCAAGTGTAACTGTTGAAACACACCTATAGGAACTTGGTAATTAGATTTTCAACTTGAGGGTGGAAGCGAACCAGGAGAGTAATTAATTTAAGCACATTACCGATTACGGATAGTGAGTTCAAGTCACCATGTCAAAAGAGTTATAATATCTAAAGTCGTATAGTTTAGATCAATATGTGAACGATAGTGATGTCTGGAAATGATTACCCTGTTTGTGCATCCACCAAAAAGGGATATACTGGAAACGATGCCCCTTTCTATGCATGTGTAGGCATACAAGTGTATTTGTACCCTATGACAGTTTGTTGTAGCGGCTAGTCAGCCAGTCATTGTTGCGCTCGGCTCAGAGGCGCATAATAAACCAACTGCCGTGCATTACGTTTTTCATTAATTCTCAGAATCACCCCATAGTAAGAACACAAGCAATATAGTATACTGTGTACACCCTACACTATAATACAAGTAAGTATACAACACATGCACCAAAAATGAATATAACAGTCCATGTTTCCAACTATGTATGTTTTTAAAAATCTTTATGAGAAAAGATAAACCACACGAGATTATTACCGGTTTTTAACGGTGATTGAATTGTTGGTTGGTTGTTGTCCTAATCTGTGGTGGTTTTAACGTTCATAAATGCCTTCTCAGAGTTTAATTGAATAAATTATTTTTGTTTTGATTTGAGCATTACAAAAGCTCCAATCAGAATACTATGGTTTCATCTTGATCTTTTCCTTAATATAAAAAGCCAGCACATTACAAGATTCGAGCCTACGTATTTCGAAGTGGAATGAAATAGCGAAAAGAATATTCTAGATTTGACTTTTATAATGGAAACTTTATTAATTGCTACTTGTTAAGGTAATAGCAGAGCTTATAACAACGTAGAATGAATTTTAAATAGGTTTCGATAATTTGTGGACTCTATTTTTATGACTATCTGACGATATCGACCGGCTAATAGAAGCCCCCACTATCTGTGTCTAAGAATCCCTTAGCGAAAGAGATATAGAAATCCTAAAAACAAGCACTGGTAGGACCACTAATATGGCGTTCTTTTTGAAATCGCAATACAGTTGTATCAAAATATTGTACAGCGCCATCTATTAAAGCACAAGCGATTTAACACTGTAACTTTCTTTCTAAGGGAATCTAAGATTCTAAAAAAAAGTAATAAAAAGTAATACAGAAAATCCGTTTAAAGAAAATATTTACAAAATAGTAACTGCAAGTCATTACTACGCACTTTCATTAAAATGACGTACGTACAGCTTTTTAATTAATGCGAAATGTATGGTGTATTAGTGGCAAAGGAAAAAAGTTAAGGTGGAAATGAATCGCCCATTAAAATATCTCGGGGGAGTGTTGAAACAGCGTCAATCTCTAGAGGGTTCTGTATTACTATTTTATTTTTTATAGATATCATGCTTATGCGATCTCATAGTATAAAGCTGTTATGAAACAGATTAAAATCTTGTATTACATTTGTTTAGATACCGTTCCTACTTTTGAAGACGTGATGCAAAGCGTGTGTGATGTCAGCTGTACATGTTACAACTGAGTTTGGCGTATTTGTCGTCTTCGACTACTTCAATAACTTAAATACATTGAGATTGCGGTTAAGTTTCCAATATTGAAGTAAATACCAAAATAGCTTTCAAAGAAAATAAATAATAAATAAAAAAATGGGTATAGATAATAAATTTGCAACATTTCAGATCAGCTGCACCTATCTGGCTATTTTTTTCTATGTAAGGACAATATCTACAACTTAAAATTGTACGGAAAAAGTAAAAAAAAATTGGTCAATACATCGCCACACAAACAAGTCAATGACAAAAACGGAGACCAGTATGGATATTTGAAAGATATTGACAATATTGTCATTTTATTATATGGCCGTACTATAAAAGGAGGATCTTATGTCTTTTTTTCGTTTGTAGACAGTTACGTAGCCAGAGCAGGCATTTATTTTACTACAAAACGTCTTTTTCTAACGCTTCTACTGAACTCTAATTTTATGAAAGGTTCATTTACACGACCACGATTACTCGTTTCTCCAGAACGCACGTATTCAGTTACCATCGAAAATACTCCTTACGACCTTATGTTAAAGTCTACAAAAATAATTATGAAAAACATTACGTATGCTTTGAAAGGAAACTGAAAAATAAAAACGCATTAGTGCAAAGTAAAGAATTCTCAAACCAGTTTTTAATCACTTTTAATGGTTTCCGAGTGAAAGGCCGATTTTATTCAACACTTCCGTCCTCATGTTCTTTCTTGCTACCACAGTTTGCGTGTTTGAAACTGTTACATTCTTTATTCCATTTTTTGTTTCTATCATTACATAATTTATTTTGCTTAAATAAAATACTACATAACTATCAGTTCCATGTTTATGATTTTTGCAAAACACAAGAAAAATTTAACATTAGCACCTCGACTTAGCGATCAGTTAGACGAGACGGGAATTCCCTTGATAGAGACATCATATACAATATACTAAGATGGATCAAAAATCAACTCGTAGGTTTTAAAATTAAGTAAAAACTTTAGTGAAATAAGCTTACACTAATGAGTTACCCAAATTAGCATGTTCCTTAACTTTAGTTACCTTAGATATAATATTACCATTATCTTACACCTATGCATTGTTTGTACAATCATCCGAAATGGATGGACAGTTTTTGTTGATCCTTTTAATAGTAGATAGTTAAATTTTGAGAATATTATCTGTGCTACATATCGTTAAGTTTTGCTATAAGAGCTACGTGGTAGTGATCAATTTCAAATTACAATTTATAAAGACAGTCCAAAATTTATTCTGACGAGCAGCTGAGGTAGACACCATACTCTTATTACAACAACGACCAGTTCAAACAATATATAGGATGGGACCTCGCGAATCATTAAAGTCTAAGCTTCAGGTATTCGGTATGTTAACTCTATCCTCCCAATACATTCCTGATAATTTATCTTATGTCCCCAAAATCTTAAAAAAATTGAATTTATTGTGATCTTAATACCGGAAACTGTGACAAACTGGTTGCTCCATGTTTTAGACCCATTAAAATCAGTAATCGTTTTTTAGGTAATAGTATTGGGTTTTAAAACAAAGTCCCAAAGCATATTACCGATTTGCCGGACTGTAAGCTTAGGTATCATGCCAAGCGGGTTTTCAAAAGGCTATTATAGTGTGGATCAATATGTGAACAATATAGTGATATCTGAAATTAACTCCACTCTGTGCATTCACTGAAAACGATTGTGACGTGTAATGTATTGTAAATCACCCCGTAATAATAATTGTAAAACCCTATAGAGTTTCTTGTCAGTTCTTCTTGATGACTGGGTTTTTTCGAAACCGGTAATAGTTTTGACATTCATAAGCCACCTTATTAGGGCCTAAATTATACAATGTATTTTTGATTTTAATAAGAGAACACAATTCCAGTGGAACATAAAACACCTGTTCACATCAACGAATATCCATAAACGCGCTATTTAAAAAAAATAATCGAATGAATATTTCTTACGTTATATTTCCCAAGTATGATCAAACGATGTCGTTTATTTAACTACCTCTTAAATAACAAATGCCTTTAGGTCGAATAGCTCAGTGAAATTGCTACATCGAAGTGGGCCGAACTACAATTATTGTGGACACAGCCTTACTTAAGTGGCGGTCCCGTCGTTAATGGCTCAAGGATTTGTATTTTAATGGCCTGTACATCTTCGACGTTCAAGTTTAAAATGAGTATTGGAACTTTACGTGAGTTTTTGAATGTTTAAAGTGTAAAGTTCTGTTTGGCTTTTCGAGTGATGTCACGTTATGAATTCTTAACGGAAACATATCTATTTACGATGTTTATCCTACGGCCGCATTTCCCTGCTTATATAGCTTAGGTAACTCCTAAAATAGTCATATCCCACGACATGTGTTGGTTTGTACAATTAGAATAAATATATTTTTAAAATTTTCGAGTTATGATTAGCCCGGTCTAACACGTATCTTTTATTTGCTTTAATTGCTCGAGGATTCAGTCCAGGTTATCATCAGCAAATAATCAAGTGATAGATAAATTCAATCGTCTTATAAGTTCGACGGATCATAAAATACCATAAAAATTATTGTCCGAATGGTCATAGAAGCTAGAAGCTATACGAAATAACTATTTAACTTTTTTTTTCATTTAAAAACATGTCAAGGACAATTGCCAGTATGTGTGTTACGGACAGCTGAGCCTCGTAATATTTATCGAATAAGATACATTAAAATACCTTAGGTAGAGCAGGCATTATGACGTAAAAGTCTTGCGAGGCTTAACAACATTAAGTATTATGGATAGTGTTAATTTCTCATGTAAAGTTTTGTATGTTTGAATGTAGATAAGTAATTATGTTTGGAATATTAAAGAGTCTTACGTAATTTATTATAATGTCTTATGTAGTAATAAAGTTCTTATGTCGATGATATAGTGTTTTATGTAGTGTTAATTAGTAATATGTCGCTTAATGTCTCGTACATAAAATATCTCACGGTAAAACCGTATGTGTTAATATATAATGTTTATGTTAGTATAACTTGAGTCATAACGTTGTGAGAAGAGTAAATAATGTGTTCTTATGTATATTACTCAAGTAAGTTTCCTTATGTAACGATTAAAAGTATCGTTAACAATATTTGAATTTAACCACCAAACCGATTATTCTTATTATTTGAAGGAATTTGTACTAAAGCACCACGTAAAATGTATCGTCGATTCATGTAAATTGTAAATGTGTATGGTAAATGTCAGCGTTCTTAGTACACAAATAATGTACGAGGTGTAAGTATGTAATCGTGTACATATATAAGAAAAAATGTATGTAAAACACCGGCCTTCAAAACACGATTAAAGAATTGTAAAGTATTCCTTATAAATATACAGTCCACTGAAGTATTGAAGTTTTACTGCCTTCTCAAAGCCGGAAGGGGACCTTGACCTCAATAATGTGGACAGTAGTTACTTTGTCCAATTTTTAAAAATGAAGTAATAATGCCTTAAAATATCTACTGTTTATCTCCCTTTTATTTAAGATTGTCCGGAACTTTCATATAATTATTTTCATTCTAATCCAGAAGAGCTTTGAACGAGACAACACGGGCTTTATACGGCTCTAACTCATGCTTAACTTGAAGCTTATTAAGGTGACTTAACACCCGCCCTGAAGGATACTCCATTCTCGTCCCGCTTTCGGGTATCTACACTATTCAAAAGTGTACTATCGACTATTAAAAAAAGCAGTCTGTTGTCAGGAACTGATTCTACGTGAAATTATTAGAACTGTGAAATATTATTATAATTTGTGGCTTATTAGGACCCAGTTAGGTAACTCGTGGAAGCCCCGTAGCAGGTTAAAAAAAACGGCGATTGGTTGCGCTACTTTTTTTTTATCGAAGCACGACATAGTGACTGCACGATACCTGATGTTAAGCATAGTACAATCCAAAAAAATCGGCAACCACCGAGAGACAGATTATCCATCGCCGGTCGCCGCTGTCATGCCAGCCATAATGACGAAAGTCACCCGGTACTGGATATGCACAGGCTGATCCCGAAACGCGACGCGCAGAAGCGAGTCACTATGACGGACTTTTTCGCCATATGCATGGTGGTTGCGACCCAATCGGGCTGTAAAACCCTACCACCCCGCTTTCGCCATTGCCTCGTTCGTTATTCAGCAGGGTGCACCACGTGCAGGTGAGGTTGGCTACTTGTCACATTTAGCAAAATATGTCCATATATATATATTACTTACAGATTCCTACATCTTCGTTTGCTTTATTTATTATCTTAACTATATATTGTAGAAGAAAGATTGAAATAAAAAAATTACAACTAGAATTTCTGTAAAATATTATTATCTGTTTACTATAACTCTTCTGCGTATGCGCATTATATCGCTTGTCCCACATCTCGACGATAAGAAAGCACACGTCGCTAAAGGCTTATAAGGCTAGTTGCGCATCCGAACCGCTAGCAAACGCAGTTAGTTGAGCATCCGCACCGCTACCAAATGCAGTTGGTTGCGCATCCACACCGCTACCAAACGCACGTTAGTTGCGCATCCACACCGCTACCAAACGCACGTTAGTTGCGCGTCCGCACCGCTATAAGACAAATGAGTCGTCGTCGACTAACGTACGCGCCGGAGTGGCTTTTATATGCAGTATATGCAATGCAGCTGTATTAGTATAAGTTACAGTGTTTAGTGTTTGCCGCAAGAAAGTCTTGGACAAAAAGTTTCTCCACCGGAGCAGTACTGAGACCGGCAACTGGAATTGCCAAATAAGTGTGTATGTTTCCATTACCAAGCTCAATCGATTAATTACCTTGTGATCCTGCGATTGAGCATATTTCCGGTAATACCCTTGTTCTCGCTAACAACAAAGAAAAAATACAGTCCACATCTCTCCGTACAAAAACCCGCATCAATGGCGGTGAAAGGAGTCAAAGCGATGACCAAACTTTGATGGCCTATTCCCACCATTTTATGAAGCTACTCCGGCGCGTACGTTAATCGACGACGACTCATTTGTCTTATAGCGGTGCGGACGCGCAACTAACTGTCCCTCTAGCGGTATGTTAAGGAGGGGAAAGGTGTGGGGTAGGGAAGAGGAGCTCTTCCCACTCCAACAAAGTATAAAATAACTACCATACGCTCATGCTAGGTTTATATCAATAGTAATTTCCTAAAACGTTCATAACTATAAAAAATAAAGATATCGGAATATTTTTATATAATGACCAAATGTCAAAAAAAAATAAAAAAATAAAACCTGTTCAATCCATATTCTACGAGTAGAGTGCTTAAAAGAAGCAACACGCTTGAAATAAACAATCGCCTAACACACATACTTCAAAAGACTTGTATACCCGTTCACCCCTTTCAGGTTAAGCGATGATATATATTGTACTATAGCGCGATTATACGTATTAACGAGTGTTTAATACTTTTGCGAGTATTGTAAAAATTCGACGCCATATGTCGATGACACGGTGATAAACTACGTATTCGCTTGTATGTCATCCACAAACAAAAACCAGCTGGTTTACTTAAAACTATAATAAATTTATTTGCTTGTGTCGCCTATAATAATCGTCGGCAAACTTATTATCCAAAAGAGTCAAGTACATATCAAATTCATTTTTATTATATACATTAGGTGGTAGAGCCACGCTGAAGCTATTACTGGTTTCAGAATGAATGGGTTGGCTCGCCCGGGGTAGTACCACCCTACCCACAGAAATACCGATGTGAAGTACCAGTGCTTGCATTGTTGCGTTTTGTTCAGTCAGTGAGAGAGCTGAAGGCCCACCTCTCCTCCCTCCTTCCCTGTTCCTTAACCCCTTCCCCCAAACACAAGTTGGTAACGCATTTGCGACTCCCCTAGTGTTGCAAGTGTCTCTGGACGACGGTGATCACTTAACATCAAGTGACTCATCTGTTCATTTGCCTCCTATGACATTAAAAAAAAAAGAAATGATTAGAATTAATAAATGGGTTTTAATATTTGAAGACTATTATTAATAGGATGGATCAATATGTGAACTATTGTGATGTCTGGCGCCTATCTCTGTACATCCACTAATAACGAATATAAATATTTATGTTTTGCGAAAATACATATACAACATAAAAAGATAAACCAGATCGAATTTTCTGTAGGTTCTTCTCGATGACAGGGTTATTTGTTCGAACCGATGGTAACTTTGACGTTGATAAGGACCTTCTCAGAGCCTAAACTAAATAAAGGTTATTTTAATTTGATTTTGAAATTTTTCGCTAAACATTTTATAGAAGATCTGTAACTAAGCAGTAAAAGAGCTGCATGTGGCCAGCTAACCGCGGTGTCTATAGCAGTGGCCTACAGCAATGTTGCCTTTAGAGACACCAACAATAATTATCATTATTGAGACCTTTAATGACCTTAAACTATTTTACACTGTCGAGACCTAAATACGATTAACTTTCTTCATCAACCACTTAATTTATTTATACAGTCTGAATTAAAACCGATATTTTATACAATATTGTTTCTTATGGAGATACCATTTAATTTCTGTTTGATTATGATCTTTGTATATAAGTTTGAAATTTAAATTTTATACAAATATTTTAGATTATTTCTACGCCGAACGAACTAGCTGAAGTCTTCGTACAATGGTCGATACGCGATAATGTATTAACAAAAGAGAACTTGTCACGAAAACAACAAAACAAAGGATATACAATCGATTTATTATTTTTGACTGAATGTAAAATAAATTTAGTTGTTTAAGAACATTAGGAAAAAAGAAAATAAGAGAGCGACACTATAAATAGATGTAGCGTGTAATCAAATAGCTACCCATATCTCAAAGTCAGACTTAAGTATATAAGAAAAATGATTATTTATGTACTTCAAAGGTTTTAGCTTTTAACCGCAGTCACATCTTAAGTTACGATGTGTTTTAAGTCGGTAAACATGCTAAATCTGGCTATCAAGTACATCTGCTGGAACACGCCAGCAAGTGTTTAGCGATAGCTTAACGTAAGAGTAGCAGCTAGCCAGGTGGACTTAGAAACAGACCTACGCTGATTTTATAACATGGAAACTCTGTACAAGCTAACGGATGAATTAACACCATAATTTATTATCACTATATATTATAAAACAAAGTCCTCTGCCATATCTATCTGTCTGTCTTCCTGTCTGTATGTCTGTTCGAGATAAACTCAAAAACTACTGAGCTCGCGTTCTTACAAGTTTTGAAGTGAAATCACTTTTAGGTCCAATTTGAAAAGAAAAAGCGACTTTGAAAAAAGGAAAAATTTACAACGAAAATGTGACATTTACGAAAACAACTATGCACATATATAGGGTTTAACGTCAGTGAGAATGAGACAGAATACATTATACAGTATTCCTTATATTCGTGCTCTCCTTATTGTCTATTGCACTATCGAATACATGCTCTGGTCCGAAGGTTATATATTGTTTATACATACATATAATTAAAGTGTCTGCTCCTTATCCTAGTTCTCCATAACGGCTTAATCTATTTTTACGATACTTTTATTGGCAGATAGATAAATTTTCAGTATTTAGTCTAAGCTACATTGGTAGGTAGATTGATGACTTTTCAGTATATAGTCTAAGCTACATTG
>JACEII010000017.1:1818850-1864592 GCA_014332785.1 Antheraea mylitta | reverse complement strand
CGTACTTCAACACGGATATAATTTGGAAAATAGAACAAAAGTAGTTTAACTGTGTTCTATACATCCACGTGCCGCTTAGTACAATAAATAGGCGACACAGATAAACATCGCACGAGCCTAAAGAGTTGACGCTATAGCACGTTCAACCCGCTACCCGCTGTTGCAACATCACCTATGCACGAGGCGCTGTGCACTCGCTCAGCACATTTAGTTTACGACTGAGGCATCACGTCCAATGAAGACACTGCGGATTCTTACATCGATAAGTTGTCACCTTTCTAATAGTACTTTAATTTTAAATTTAATTTTTATTAAAATATATATAGTAAAGTATTGCATTTTATGCACTCTTCGGCTGTAGCCTTCGTACTTAATTATATTACGGAAAGAATATACACACATGTTAGTAATCGGATTATTAAAAGATATATTATTTTTATAAACAGGAATATGAAACAGTCTACTGCAACGACCCCTAAAATTGGTGTTAAAAACAAGCAAATACAGTAATTGTGGACAGTTTATAATATATGTAGTAAAGTGTTGTATTTTTTGCACCCTTTGGTTGTAGCCTTCGTAATTTGCGTCTACAGACTTTTTACAAATAACAAACAGTTACTAAATAAATGTTGATATAATTATAACAGTTTTTAATAATTGATTTTGCCACTAAGCCATAAAATTACGTTATCATTTCATTATACGTGTTAAGTGACAACTCTCTTAATGCTGTTGTGATTTGAAATGACAAAGCGACATTAAAAAGAGAGATATATGTATCTATAGGATCTAATGTGAGTGAGAATGAGAGAGAATACACTGGACAGTGTTTTCTATATTTGCGGTCTCTTTATTGTATATTGTTCTATCCAATACTTGCTCTATTCCGAGCGTTTTATGTTAGCGTATGCACCTGGGATTACGAAGCCATGGGAAAAGGCCACATAATCAGCTCTGGTGTATTGTTCACGTGCATCGTTTATATAAAAATTTTATCATTTTGTGTGGGATTGTCATCTACTGCCTGTGAACTACACATGTGTTTTTTTTGTATGTTAAATTATCAGTAAGTAACTGAGTACTATAAGTTGTTATTGATGGATCAAACCGAATTTGGATTTTAATGATAAGTTTTTATTACATTTAGATACATATAAGTAACATCCATGAACACAATCATCTGTTAGTTCTCTTAAGTAAATTTGACATATTAGAAATCATATTAACCTGGAGACTAGCTTTGGGACAGATTGGTACCAGCGCACTTTTTTAAAAATTTTTAAATTTCCCGCCATCGGCAAAGACATTTAGTACATGTACCATATGAGTCTATAAATCTATGGTCACAATAATATATTTAATTATATTCAGATTATATATGGTTTTTATATTATCATGTATTTGATATTATTTTCATAAAAATTATATCTAATTTAAAATATATTTCATTTTTTTTTCTTATGATCGATAAAATATTGTATATTTTCTTGAAATAAGTTTTATATGAAATAAGGAGAAAAAATAATAGTAAAGTTAATTGGCTGAAAACTATTGTTATCATATTCATTTGTCTAAATTATTCAATATTTAATTTGATATATTCATATTGTAGTAGTTTAATGTATATTTAGTTCAGTATGTAATGTAAAATATTTTTTCTAACCTAAAAGTATAAATACAATAGCTAAGTTGGACATTTCGTGGTTTAGTACAAAAATAGTTCTTAAAAATTAAATAATAATGTAATAATACATTTTGCATAATAATTGGAATTATACATTACATCATTTATAATTATTCAAATCTTGTAATAAATCCAGTATTTTTTTAAACCTTATACTGCCAAACTGTTTGCTAACCTTTGCATCATAAGGTCTATTTTCGTTTGTATGGCGCTTAAATCTTTATGGTTTTTCGCTAATACAGGTGTTAATTAACTCTACTATAACCCATTTATACAGCATTGTGCTATGTGGAAACTGAAATATAATATTTATAATTATAGTTAATTAGCGGACCCGACAGACGTTGTTTTGACCCAATTATAAAAAAAATCGTTGACAACTGATATACGTTCCTCATAACGTTTTTCACTTTATCCACTGGTCAAAATCGTATGAAAATCCATTTAGTAGTTTTTGAGTTTATCGCGAACACACAGACGCGGTAGGGGACTTTGTTTTATGTTATGTAATGATACATTGCATCTTTGCGAGGTTTTATTAGTAGTATTTTATACAATAACCGGGACATTAATATATTATATGTAATTTAATGTCCAACAACAACAAACAACTGTCCATCGACAGTCATCGGCGTTAATTCAGTTATTTGAATTAATATAACATCCTCTAAAATACGGATTGATATTCATCAGTTCTGAAAAAGGATATGTGTAAACCAGTAAAATGTACGTGTTGGTCTCTTTAAACAAAAAAAAGCAATTAAAATTATTAACAAAGCAAAACAACTGAGCCACTGATAATTAATTAGTTAATAGAGGCACTAAAGCCACGCTAAAGCCATTATTGGTTTCAGCATGAATGGGTCGGCTTGCCCAGGGCAGTACCACCCTTGCACAGAAACACCGACGTGAAGTAACAGTAATTGCATTGTTGCGTCTCATTCGATAAGTGAGTGCATCGGATACCCACCTCCCCTCTCCCTTTCCCTCCCCATATACCATACAGGTTAGCAACACACTTTCGGCTACCCTGGTGTTGCAAGTGTTTATAGATGGTGGTGATCACTTAGCATCAGGCATCCTCCTGTTCATTTGCTTAATGTGATATAAAAAAAATAGTTAAGGTGAATCTAATAATATCTAAATTCATTAAACCATTACGGCTCTAGACCTTGCCAAATAAATAGACATACTCACACAATCCAAGAGGATTATTCTTTTTTGCGTTTTTACGTAATTCGTAATTTTAGTAGTGGTAGAGCCACGCTGAAGATATTATTGGTTTCAGCCTGAATGGGTCGGCTCGTCCGGGGTAGCACCACCCTCTCACAGAAAACCGACGTAAAGTAACAGTGCTTACATTGTTGCGTTTCGTTCGGTCAGTGAGAGTGCCGGAGACCCATCTCCCCTCCCCTCCCTTCTCCCCCTTTCTCTCCATTCCCACAAACGCAGGCTGGCAACGCACTTGCGACTCCTCTGGGGTTACTAGTGTCTATTAACGGCGGTGATCGCTTAACAACAGGTGACCCGCATGTTAGTTTGCTTCATATATGACAAAAAAAAAGTAATTCTAATTTTTAATAGAAGTACCTTACAAAATTAAACAGGTGCGCTCGTTACCGAAATGGTGCATCCAGTATGTATAATTCTGTGCCGTGTCGCATTGTCATTAACGAGAAAACGGTGGTTGAAGGCTCGAAATTACACATCCATTTACTTGTAAAAAAACGTTCACACTTCGATTCAATATAAAATACTGTAATAACCACTCTTTGAAGTCAAATATATGTTAGTTATGAATTTTATATTAAGAATTTTTAGTTAAAATTGTAACCTTTTTCAATTTTTGTGTTGTTTTTTCGTGAGAATCATTTGTTTTATCTGGATAAATTCACGATAATTTATTTATTTACTAGCTTTTTCCGTAGCTTCGCTCGCTTTAATGTACATTTTACTTATAACATGAATACAATATTTTTTTGGAGGACGAATGCTACTCTGTGTCCTTTTCTGATAGTTCTATAAGAACTCGCGAGCAGAACCTAGTATTATAAATTACATTTTATGATTTCCCATCGTAACGTCCCATTCGGTTATCATGAAATTTTGCATACATATTCAAGGTATCAGAAAAGGACACAGAGTAGCATTCGTCCACGCTATCTGACACTGAAATAAAATTCGACCAGTAGTTCCTGAGATTAATGTGTTCAACTAAATAAACTTTTCAACTTTCTAATGTATATATATAGATTTCTGACTTCTGTTGGTTTTAGCAAAAATAAAGTTAGAATTTGTTTTAAATGATTGTGAATTTAATCAGAGACAGTGAAACATAGTTAACTCAATTACATTTACACATCGACAGGGATGTGAACCGACCAAATCAAAAGGTTCAATTACATAGTAAAGTGGCGCCATCTGATATCATAATGACTTTTAACTTTACTAACATATATAAATTGTTTGATTTATACCACATTTTACAAATTCAATAACTTTACAGTATTACGTCTTTCAACTAAACCATCTTCGCACTAGATATACCTAATTATAAGATATAATTTCCACTAAAGGTTGAATATTATTTGACATTAAATTTAATTATCTAGGATCCCAGGGTCATCTTAGATATTAATAAGAAAGCCGGGACGTCGAGCCGCGCCGACCGAGACTTAGACTTTGTTAATTTATGAATACTTTATCTTAATTCATTTAGTTCATATTTCTGAAGATTATATTTATCTATCTATTAATATACTTAGTATGTCCATCTACAATTATTATCAACTAAAAGTAAATATTTTTTTTTTATTGTTGATCCTTTTCTAGAGATTCCTTTTTTTGTTTGTTTATTCTCTATCAGATTAGCAAAAATAAAACATATATTTATAGCCCTATCATTGTTGGAGTTTATAGATAGTCTAGCACCACGCAAGGACCTTCAGGAAGGAAGTAATACAAACAATTATTTTAAATAGGAATGCGAGTTACTTTTTTTTTCAGTTACCCAACTTTTAAAGCTTAAATGACTACCCATTCGGCACTGACGAAATAGCTCTATCATCCTATCTCTTCTGTATAACATTCTTCATAATCATAATTCTCGTTCCTATCTATAGTATAATTTCGAGATGTCCTGGTATTGCTGTTTTACTGTTATCTTCAATTTTTTTTTCTGTTATGTGTTTTTTTTATATTGCCGGGTATTTTGAAAATGAAATGTCTCCTAAGCTTTGTCTATAAGAGATTGCTCTAAGCAATAAGGCTGCCTAACTACACACATTTTTTGTAAATTACTATTTAATATTGTATATTTTAAGGTATAAAACCTTTATTGAAGTAAAAACTTCTTTAGCTGCGTTCTTCTTTTTGGCAGTAGATACATTTATGATTTCGCGTCATGACATGCTACGTAATCGTGACCGATCGTATTGCGTTTGTTTGTTTGCGTCGTATGGCAGATTGCGTGAAAGTACCGAAGCGTAGTATAAGGGCCAGTATACTTCTAATATTCATATTTTGTACTGAGATTGTTCAGCATTTCATTGTTTTTTTAACTAATAAACCGTATATAATTATTGTCCCGAGTCCCAAAATATGCGAAAATCAGGCTAATGTTAATAATTCCAATTTCTAAATTATGAAATTGTAATATAACAAAACAGAACACAATTATTTTATTTTATTAAGTTTTCACTTCTGTCGGCAGTCTTTATGACTGTCTCGATTTTTATTATTATTATTTTAACTTTTCAATGACCGTCATGAAATTTTTTATATATTCGGAATACATAAGAGTTACATCGTAAAAAGCATTTTAACAATACATGACACTGTAAGTTACCGACCGTGACACCGAGTTATTACAGAATGTAATGTCGGGGATGTATTAAATGAACTAAATTTAAATACTCCTAGAAAGGTTCCACGGTTTTCCATTCTAACTGTTTTTTCAAAAATGTTATTACAACCAAATATCTTTTCGCCTCTCAACCGTATGACACAAGTTGGATAGTGAAATTAATAATAATGACATTTACATCTTTCACATGTTGAATTGTTGTTAAATTTTGCATTCAATTTCTTTTGTCAAGATAGTGCTGCAATAGAAAATGGCGCAAAATATACACATTCGTAAAGAGGCTTCAAGCTCTCCTGAACTTGTGGGTTATTAGATTTGTCTAATATTTTGTGAGAGCATCGTGTATGTGTCAATGAAGTAATACATAACATATTTATATCTCTCATTAAACGACCCAACCTCCAGTTTGTTTATAATTCGCTAAAAGAATTAACACCGTGGAAAAGTTTTTTTTCTTTTAATTGATTCAAATTTTTCACTCGGGCTACTTCGCAACAACAAATAAAAAGGAGTTTCCGATGAGAGTTTGTAAGTCTTCCTTGAATCTCGCAACTTTCGAGAACAGTTGAGAAAAGTTGGGAGCAAACCCATGCAAAATCAACCGCTTTAAAATTTATAATAAAAATAAGCCGTCTTAATATTCCATTTCTGGACACGAGAGTTTCATTTATCGCTTTTGAAACGAGGAAAACAAGTCTTCTTGTAAAGGTCAGAAATATTTCAAAATATTTTTGTTACCTAAATTTTGCTTCCTGGAGATTGAACATTATGACGTCGTCGTAAATATGTGCATTTAATTTTCAATATTTAGTTCGATTCTATTGAAAATATACTTCAATTATTAGAAAGTAGGTGTGCTGCGTAGAACCTAATATAAAAAAAAAACAGTGAGAGTATAAAATCATCTGAATCTATTAAGTCCATTTATTATCAAAAAAGTCAAAATCAAAATATTCTTTATTCAATTTAGGCCCTGAGAAGGCGCTTATGAAAGTCAAAGCTACCACCGGTTCGGAAAACAATACAGTCTTCGAGAAGAACCGGCAAGAAACTCGATCTGGTTAATTTGCTTATGTTAAATATTTTTACAAAACATAATTCGTTACAACGTTTTCAATGGCTGCACAGAGAGGAACGTCATTTCCAGACATCACAATCGTTCACATAATGGTCCACTATAATAGCCTTTAGATCTTAAAACCCCCTTGACATGGTTCTTGAACTCGCTATCCGTCAAATCGATAACCTGTTTTGGGATTTTGTTATAAAACCTAATACTATTACCTAAAAAAACTGTTTTTGGACTTAGTGAGTCTAAAGCATGGAATCACCAACTTGTTGCAGTTTCTAGTATTTAAATTATGTTGATCTTTTACTTGATCCAGCATATCTAAGTTTTTGCGGACATACATAATATTATCAAAAATATATTGGGAGGGCATAGTTAAGGTACCTAATTCCTGAAACTTAGTCTTTAATGATTCTTTTTCGTTCTTAAGTCGCGTCGTCATTAAAATTACCAGTGAAACCAATACTAATTATTACTCGAGGAGATGCTTTATGATTTTCTGGAGGTTTGATCGTGAACGCAATACTTTAGCAGTGATGCGTAATCAAACAAAGAGACAGATAACATTTCTAAAAAATCTAAAAAGTACAGACACGCTACATTTACATTCTTATTATATATGTAATAGAAGATGTAATGCTGTTTTAATACAATAATTAATGCAATACAAATTTGTAATAAACTACCAATGTGCAGTTAAATTAAGAAAATCTATGCAATATTGTTGCAAGTAAAGAAAAAGACCGTCATGATCTAAATACTAAAGATTGTAAGCAACTGCTCGTCCGAAGTTTCAAATTCGTAATGGTTTTTAGGTAACTACTTCCACTACATTGTTACATTATTAACGTACAATTTTTTATCGTTAATTTTCGTTCCTCTTCGGGTAAAGGCCTCCTCCAGAGAAAACCAAGCGTCGGGACTCCTTGCAATGTCTATCCACTTTCTACCAGCTATGGATTGTAGTTCGTCTCTCCATCGAGCTTATGGCCTACACCTCTACTTATTTATCCGTGATATCGGTTCCACAGACTTAGGTTAGTTAGGTAAAAGTGTTAGGTTTTACAACAAAGTCCCAAAGCATTTTACCAATTTACCGGACTGTAAGTTTTCAAGCGGGTTTTTGTGGCAAATGCTATCATAGAGTTGATCGGTCTGTGATGTCTGGAATTGACTGCTCTCTGTGCATCCACTAAAAAGATTCTAACTTGTATATTATAAATATACATATGTTAAAAAAATATACCCGATCGAGTTTATTGCTGGTACTTCTCAATAACTGGGTTGTTTTTCGAACCGGCCTAAATTAAATAAAGTATTTTGATTCGATTTCATTTCGTTCAAGTACGAAGAATGAACGTACGCCTTTGAGAGACGTATACAAATTTATCAAATTTTTATTTACTTCTTTTACAATACTGGCTTAGTTCATTTTTGTTGTCAAGGAATATTGAAATTATGTGCCATGGAAATATTTTAATGGAGTGTACTTACAACTGACAAGAGATAGCAATATTTTTACACAAAAATCCTTAGCCGAATTACTTATATTTGCTGATTAGAGTCTAGATTGGTACTTTTTAATTTTATATAGCAATGACCCGTTATTCTGTCTACATTTATCGTCGAGTAACCCTAATAAGTTTGTAGTGCACACGGGAAAAGTTCTCCGATGACGTGATTTACTCAAAGTTATTTGTCATTTTGGGCAGTTAAAGAAATTATTACATATTATAAAACAAAGTCTCTTTTCGTTTCGTCGTTTCATCGTTTGTCTGTTTTTCTGCCTGTTCGTGATAAACTCAAAAAACAATGAACGGATTTTCATGCAGTTTTTATCCAGTAAATAAAGTGATTCGTGAAGAAGGTTTAGGTATGTAATTTGTTTTATTTATTATCAAGGCGGGATAACGTCTACAGGGTCCTCTATTATCATTATAAATTGAAGATTATATGTTACTCTGATATATAAATTACATTATTATCAAGCTTTAACAAGATTCGATCATTCATCTTGTGTGAAACAAAGCTTAATCTATCATAACAATTAATAAAAACATTTTTTTAGCTATTTTTAGTACGCTTGCTTGTTTACAGAAAATTATTTTAAACCTTATTATTCCGGAATTATTTTATTTCTGTAATAATTTATATAATTCATAACTAAATAAATAAAAATAGTCTACAATTATTTTAAGTAAAATTTAAGGAATTAATGCATTGTACAACAACACTTTAACATTTCAATAGCTAATGAAAATTTTAACATAAAATTAAAATAAAAAAATTATCTGCAAAATGTCATGTTAAAATATCACGTAGGAAATGCGATGAGTATGTATTTTTAATCGAAACATATTTTGTTTGGGTTTTGCTTTATGAATAAAAGATACAGTATGAGAGTCGGCGGCGCCTTACAACGTTATTGAAAGCTAAACGCAATGCAGATGAACTCTTGAAGGATGATGAATCGATACATTTTATATGGTAATGTGTGAGGAAATCTGCCTTGTAATTGTGTACTTAACGAATTCTACATTACAATAGACGGGCTGTTATGTACTGAAAAAATATGTAACATAAAAGTACACGGTGAAAGAGAGATCGCTTAAGAAAAAAAAGTAATAAAACATAACAGCTTAACAATTTAAGGGAAATTTAAAAAAATCATGATCATAGATAACTACGATCATGGTTAGTTATCTATGACCATGATTAGTTTGATGATCATGGTTAGTTAACTATATTAGTTAAATATGATCATAATTGGTTAACTACAATAGTTAATTATGATCATAAATAGTTAACTATGATCATGATTAGTTAACTATGATCATGGTTAGTTAACTATGATCATGGTTAGTTACCTATGATCGTGATAAGTAATTATGATCATGATTAGTTATCTATGATCATGATTTTTTAATATTTCCCTTAATTTTTACTTTAACCTGTTTGTTACTTTCTTGTCTTTATTCAAGACTAGTTAGGCCTGCGGTACAGCCCGTATTTTCTGCGCAGATATCATTGCCGACTAGTTGTTTTTTTCGTTTATATTTTATTTATGAACATTTTTTGATACTTATATATAGCATATTTAAATATTTGTTTTTTCAATCACCATTTAGTTTTTTTGAAAACACTCTATTCGATGAGTTTTTTAACAAGTAATATTACGTGCGATTTGAATTAACATCCTACATGTATAAGCTCGCTGTATAATATTAATCAAAGAATAAAATAAAACTAACATTTGCAAAGAGGTATTTTTGTTCACTATATTTACCAACAGGCATAGTTCTGTTATTGTAATATATATATAAAGTTCTGTGATTTTATGAAACCACAATGAAAGTGAAACTTTTTTTAAATTCCTTACTGAACATTTTCGGGAAATGATTATATTTAGGGTATCAAAAGCGATTTGAATCTTAACTTAGTGATTGAAAATGGGAAATCAGTAATAGACAAGATTTTCAACTATAAATTTCAATACCTTTATTAGTGTATGGAATACGTAATAAATAAAAGAATTTAGATGATAGACCCGTGTTCAAAACTTAGCACAATATTTATTTAAATCATTCAATCACTGAGCCATGGGCGCCGCCATATTGGTCTTGACTGCTCTACCGAGCGCTATTCATCTTACTCCTACTTCACGGCTAGCTGTAATAAGACATGCATGGACGAAAAAATTTGAGTCTATGGAATAAAACGTCTCAAAAAAAAACGGACCACCAATTTAGATTATTTAAATACTCCTATATATAGCACTAGCCCCTGCCCGCGACTTCGTTCACGTTACTCAAGAGAAAAAAAATATCCCGATTTTTAAATATTCTTCATTGGTGCTTCGCTCCTATTTATCGTAACGATGATATCGATGATAAGCCTATAGCCATCCTCGATAAATAAACTATATAACATTGAAAGAATTTTTCAAATCGAACTAGTAATTCCTGAGTTTACCCCCTACAACGTCACAACGTGACTAACTCGAAAATTTTACATCTTTATAATATTAGTATATATTTCATTAAACAAGTCAATACAAAAAACATCGCAATTTACTTTTGAGTCGAAAGTAATCTCAGGACAGAAGCCAGAGAACATAGGCTTATCTTACGCATCATCCGTCGGGAACGGGAACGAATTTTCCATCGCAATTTTATTAAAGTAATAAGGCATTCGAGACTTATATGGTTTTGCTTCTTGGAGATCTTGTAAGATGGAAGACAACTCGTAACTGTTATTCAAAAGGTTGTGATGAACCCGTAAAAAAAAATTATACCGCGAATAGATATTGCGTCGTTGGACTTATTTATTTACAACGAGCTGGAATTTTTGCTGAAGAAAAACATTGTGATGAAACTGTAGTATAGTAGCTGGGATTTTTCTTATGCCAGCTTGGCTACGTATCATACTTTTTCGCAGTGAAAACTTTATTAGACGCGTTGAGCAGTATTTCTGCTAGAAAATCGATACTAATATTATAAAGCGGTAAAATTTGTGAGTTTGTGACGTTGTAGGAGGTAATCTCAGGAACTACTGGTCCGATATAAAAAATATTTCTGTTATATACCGATAGACATAAAAACCACAGTACTAATTTCAATAAACAAATTCTGAAATTTAAATATTGTCATTCATACGACAATTAATATGAAATTCAAAAGAGAACATATTTATTTCATTATTTTGAGTTTTCACTACTGTCGACAGTCCTTATGATAGCTTCGACTTTATTCGTTACAATGAGACGTGGTAGCTGCCAGTCTATTTCAGGCGGTAGTGCAAAATAATATCCACTATAATATTTAGTGATAGATTTCCGCAAAGTACCGTTTTCGTCAATCAAATTTGATAAGTTTAATATTGTAACTCTAAAAGTAGTCTTACAAATTTTCAACGGTCAAACAGTCTCTTCAAGACGAGTAAAATTGAAACGTAGAAGGAATGTAACAGTACAAAGTTATGGTTGTAATGAAAAAACTTCAGTCACGATGCGGTTCGAGAGTTAAGATCAAGGTTCACGGTAAGAATTATTTAGTGCCCAGGTAAATATTAGCGTACCGAAGTTCAATGTAAATTAGTGAAACTGCTGGGCGATACCGAATAATTAATTAGCAACAATGTTATATACTGCTATCATTTTATTCATATAAACGATGCTTGATCACGAAGAACTTCGACACTACTCAACTGATTTCATGAAAGTACTACACGTATATCTGTATATTTGGTCGCTTTAAGCTCAAAAACTACTAAACCGACTTCCATGCAGTTTTCACCAATAGATAAAGTGATTAATGAGGTACGTTAAGGTATGTAATTTGACGAAGTTTTCTTTATTATTAAGGCGTGACGACGTCTACCGTGCCCGTTAGTAAAAAAAAAAATGAAATTAATAATCAATACCATAATGATTGTACAGTATGATTTATTTTACAATTTTATTTAAGTAAAAAAATAGTTTTCTTCAAAAGTAACATTTTACATGCACTATGGAGATATATTATTTAACAATTTACATGTACGCGACGGACGTTATTTGTACGCTGAAAATAATAAAAGTACTTTGAACCTTGTAAACGTTTATAGGAATTAATTTAAATTGTTTCTGCGAGTGTTATTTGTATGTAAATACGAATCATTTGCATGCAGATACGTTAATTAATATTTGATAGCAAACAAAACGTATATAGTAAAAAAAATACTAGTAGCTTACTTGTATTTCTAATTATTAGGATTAGGAAGATAACATCAATTTATTTACACTAATTATCGTGTAATTGAGCCGGAGTTTCGACTCTGAAGTCATAGTGTGTTAAACTACACTTTTAAGTGCGTTATGGGTAATAAGTAATACTTGTGCTCAAAGAATTATAATAGAGATGAAATGAATGAATGAAACATGAATAGTAGTGGTAGTTTTGACGTTAATAAATGCCTTCTCAGGACCTAAATTGAATTAGAAGGACTGGCAGGAGGAGGCGGCAGTTTGACCGCCGCCCCCCGCCACTGTAGCTGGACCTAGGGACGGGTGTGGCTGGGGCCCCACCTCCCCATTGCACAGGTCCGGCAGACGATAAGGAGACGGCCGGTGTGTACCCGGCTGTTTCCTTACGAGACGAGGCCCGGCGGCGGCACTTCTGCCGCTGGGCTACACCGCTGGGGCGGCACGATGAAGTCTATAGAGATCTCGTGCCGCCCCAACAATAGCGGAAGACCGTACACCGTGGGGTTTTAGTCCGTGCGAGTCGGACATAACCCACCCTCTCCCCAGGGAGGGTGGATATCCATAAGGGATTTCCCCACGTAAAAAAAAGGACCTAAATTGAATTGAGATTATTTTGATTTCGATTTTTGATTTGAATGAAATGAAACATAATGATAAAAATATCGCATGGTTCTAGCTAAATACATCTTTTACCGTATGATTTATAATAAAGTAATTCTCAATAGAATTGTCGTCAAATTTTAAATTCTTAAGCGTGACACAAAAATAACTAGTATGTCAAAGTGTGCGAGCGCGAAGGTGTAAACGTGTTGCCGAAGTCCTTTAAGCAACTTGCAAAAGTTAACACACAAAGCTTTGCAGTGAAACGCTAGAACAAAATTTAAGTCGCAGCGCTTCAAGCGCTCGAATTCTCGCTAAGGTATCTTTAACGACATATAAAACAAGCACAGATAGACAAAGGCGGGAAGCAACAAAACTCATTTGGCACGACCTCACGACTAAAAGGAATATAAAGCGAAGAGAGACTGTTATAAGTTCTCCTCTTTGCGACTTGATGCTTCGTTTGAACTGTTCAACTTTCCTTCGTTCATGTTAAAACTCAGTCGACTGGTACTGTCATATTATTATAAAGTATACGATAATAGACATAAATAGGGAGTATTAAATACGAAGGTACGAATATAGCAAGTAAGAAAATACTATAAGCACTTTCGAAAATATTTAGAGATTGTTTATAGAATAATATGTGTGTATATTTAAATACCAAGAGGACAACTAAGAAATGAGTATGGGAGAGAAAAACATGTTGTGATGAGCTTACTTAGACAGGATAAGCTTAATTAAAAAAAGAAGGTTTGTCGTCTTCTTGTTTGGCTAAAAAAATTGCTACTCTTCTAAAAACTTTGTAGAGCTAAATTCAATAAGCCACTCAAATGTATCTTATTGTTAAGATATGTAAAAATCAAGTGAGAGTCCCTTCATTTAAGTTAAAAAAATGCTTCATCTGAAGCACTACCATCGATAATAATCTTCTGACAAGTTTGACAACAATCCTCTCCCTTCCTCCTCCTCTCCGCCAAACACAGACTGGCAAAGCACTTGCGACTCTCCTGGTGTTGCTAGTGTCTATGGACGGAGGTGATTACTTAACATCAGGTGACGCACCTGTTCTTTTGCCACCATTGAAAATTAAATTCTACAAATCTGTAACGGGTTTTGTGACATTATAATAAAACTTAATATTATTAGCTAAAAATTAAAAACTTCTCATTTTTTTATATAAAAATATGCGTAGACGTGATCGATAATAACCGATACCGAGTATACATGATTCAGAGCCACCGACCCGAGCGTATAACGGTTCACTTTATTTTCTCTGTTCGGAAAAAATAACCAAACTGCGTGTTAAGAATTTTTCATTTCAAAAACTTTCCGTCTTACTAAATCTGAAACATCAAAGATTAATTCATGGGATTCATTTATTATGTATATTATATTAATGACTGGCGCGAACAACTGGCTCGGTGTGAACGCTGCACAAAATTCATCTGTGCGTTTACATACTATTTCCTCTGCTTTGCGGCGTTCACGCTCACTAGTGACTATAGAATTTCTGTTTTAGTGATGTCGATAAAACTTTAAGATTTTCGTATCTGATATTTTACTATAATATATCTTAAAAATAAATTACATTCCCAGCTTTATTTCGGTGTGAATATACATTCAAAAATTAAATTTATTTCAATGCAGAGAACAAATGTGCACGCAATGCTATTACGTTCGCACCAGACATCCCGTTAACGGCTTTTAACTTTGAATTCAACGGTTGCAAGTGGTTATAAATTCTGCGACAGTATATATATGAATGAAGACATAGTAGCTACTAGAAATGGTAAGTAAGAGCTTAATGATAAACAGTGTTAGATCGTATAACAAAGTTCCAGAACCCATTACCGACTTGTCAGATAATAAGTTCAAGTGTTATGTCAAACGTATCTTAATTCATAAAAGCTATTACAGGGTGGATTAATATGTGAACGATGGCGACGTCTGGAAATGAGGCCTCTCTCTGTGCATCCACCAAAAACGAATGTAACCTCGATATGTTTTCAATGTTGTAGTTATATTAAAAAAAAATTTATTATGAAAAGATAAACCAGATCGAGTTTCTTGCCGGTTCTTCTCGATAACTGGATTCTATTCCGAACTGGTGGTAGCTTTGACGTTCAAAAATGCCTTTTCAGGGCCTAAATTGAATAAAGAGTATTTTGATTTTGACAATACAGACAATTACCGAAAGCGAGCTACATATAATTCATTAAGTAATAATGCCTTTGATATTTATAGCTTACCTACTAATATTATAAAGCTAAAGGGTTTGTTGGTTGATCGTGCAAATCTCAGAAACTACCGGTCCGATTTCAAAAATTCTTTCAGTTTTAGATTGATCTTTTATCGAGGAAGAGAATTTATTACGCTCCAATTTTTCCGTTTTTAGAGCTTTCGCTACATGTTACCGTTAACCCAAAGTAAATATTCCATGTGGACGAAGACGCAAGCAGAAGCTAGTATAAATATAAATTATTATAGATATATTAATTATTGTGTATAGTTCTATGTAAAAGTTTTTCTTTATAAAAATGTTAGGAAAAAGAAGAGATTAGTACATGTAACGCGAAAACATGTGGGTCATTTTGAGGCATTTGCGTTGAAAATTGTTTCCCGGCGCGATCTCATTTGCTCAAAGGTTCTCGCTCCAGCCAATACAGCCCACATATCAAATGCACATGACATCACATAAGCGGAGCACGTTAATTGTCGTATCGGAACTATAGAACGGGTTGCTACAAAGAGCACGGAGAAACTCATAGCAGGACTGAGATTGACAGAAACAGTTCGAGAAAAGAGACACGCCATAGTTTCACAAGTAATCTACGACAAGCTTTTTTTTTCTCGATCTGACTACGCTATTGACTCAGCAAGGTTGTAACAGCTTCACCAGACTACTAAAGCGAGCGCATAAGGCACTCAGCCGATTTTATTTGACAACTAGCTCACGGATGAACGTCAAGCCTCGGCTTGGGCTGTTGCCTGATACGTGCGATTTGCGACCTATCTGAGCTAAACTAAGCTTATTCATACATATATGAGTTGTTGAAACATATATGTGTACCAAGCATACATATCTCAACAACTCTTATATATATTTCGTATCGGATAATTTCCTAAATTATTTCAGTTTGATAAGGGAAAAAATAAAACCCTTACACTTTCATGCGTAAGCGTGTATACGTGCACGTGTGTGGAGGTGATATGTGTAATGTTGTCACAGTGATGTAGGATTTTGTGTGAGTGTAGCACGCGAGCAGAGCACTCAAGGGCTCCACGCCGAGGGAACGGACCTAGGCTTGAGCCGCTGCCAAGGGGGGGGGGCTAATCTGGTGTGCGGGAGCAAAATTTACTCCCAGACTACGGCGGCGTGATTTGTAGTTACGCGGGCGTGCGGAACGAGCTACAAATAAATAATCTACGGACTACGGAGAACAAGTCACATACAATCACACTCACAAACGTTCCTGTTCATGATATTAATAGGAATATTAATATAAGTTAACAATAGAAGGAAATACGGTGTCCCTACTGTATTCTGTAAAATTAAACAATGAAAACTCGATCTAATGTAATAAGTATTCAGTTATTAATTTTACAATTGTAGAAATTACACTATTGTGAAGAAACAAGATAATTTACTCTATATTTTCAAATAATATTCCCTACAGATGGGTAGAAATAAGCTTTTGAAATTAAATGTCTATGAAATTATTTAAAAAGCTAGCCTTTGCTGACGATATTGCTCGCATTAATGTAGAATTGTCATCAGAATTCTCTCCTCGGAAGCAATATTTTTTCTATATGATAAATAATGTCCCTCTCTGTTTCTCCGGTAACGTTTATGCCAAATTTCATAACCATGACCTTTTCATAACCTGTTGAGTACTTAAATTGTTTACTCAAACTGCAATATACTACACGGGTTAGAAGAAGCAACGTTTTATTGATAGCGTGATCAGGCACAGCTTCGATGAGCGTAGTTTCGAATTCTTGCTACTGAATCGGAGCTTCCTATGAAAAAAAAATATCGTGATGGAAGCATAGCATGGTGATACGGTTTTTCTAACTCCATCGGGCTGGATACCATCCCCCATCCAAATGATCTATCATAGAAGTTTTTTTTTTAAATTTATTTTTAGCAATCAATCTTTCAGATTATTACTGCCATTGTCACGTAGTCATTATTACAAGCGTCGTACGATCATTTCAATATTAAGCGTCGTATGAATCAATATTCAAACAAGATGATGAATCCCTTGTTAGAGCCTTCCAGGAAGTTTTGTGGCATCTCAGAATTTCATGCTCCGTGGTATTATTTTCCATTCACTTCACTTATGCACAAAAACTAACTATATTACGTAAAACACCACCAAATTTACAAAATATAGAGTCAAATAACACAAGATTATGAATAAAATATAAAATCTACTACATGACAGACTAAAATCCCGCCAACAACTCCCTATCATAGAAATTATCTTAAAATATTTGCAAGTTCGTAATACTGCTCCTCATGAAACATATTTAGAGTCTATATATCGGTGGAGTTAGAGGCGCATCAGTATCCATTTGCATCGGGCACTCGACATATTTCTCCGGCAGTCAACTGTAGTTTATCATACAATGTTATAGTTAATAACTTTTATTGTTAATTATTCGTTGGTTTATAAATATGTAAAAAGATTGATATTTATGTAAATTTGTTATGAAAGTGTAATGATGACATCGTTTTTTTTTTATTGAGGCACGACAAAGTGACTGCACTATACCTGATGGTAAGCATAGTACAATCCAAAAACAGTGGCGACCACCGAGAGACAGATCATCCATTGTCGGTCGCCGCTGACATGCCGGTCATGATGACGAAAGTCACCTGGTACTGGATATGCACAGGCTGATCCCGAAACGCGACGTGCAAAAGCGAGTCACTATGACAGGCTTTTTCGCCATGTACCCATATACATGGTTGCGACCCAGTCGGGCTGTAAAACCCTACCACCTTGCAATTGCCATTGCCTCGTTCGTTGATCAGCAGGGTGCACCACGTGCAGGTGAGGTTGGCTTAGGTGTCTCAAGTCTTAAGATGTTACTCGACACCCCTTACACCCGTATCGTTTAATCAATGACTAAATCAACGTTAATAATAAAATACAGTAAGATTTATATTTAAAGACTAGCTCTACCCGCGTCTCCGTCCGCGTAGTACCTAATGTAAAAAAACAATGACAAATTAAATGATCGTATGTATTAGGTCCATTTACTTATTTACTTTTATCTCGCTCTTAAGTCGCGTCGTAATTAAAATTACATTAACTTTGAAAAAGTGAACCGATTTTAATAAAACAAAAACTAAACGTTACTCGAGGATATGCTTTATGATTTTCATGGTGAGGTTTTATTGTGAACTCAATACTTTTGGAGTAACGCGGGTTCAAACAGACAGACATTAGTAAATACTTATTATATGTATAGATAATACTACCCTCTGCCCGCGACTTCGTTCGCGTGGAATAGATACACTAACACGCAGCAGTTCTCAAACGGAAGGAACATCCCGATTTCGAAACACTTTTTCACCTGTGTTCCGCTCCTATTGGTCTTAGCGTGATGATATATAGCATATAACCATTCTCGATGAATAGGCTATATAACACTGAAAGAATTATTCAAATCGGACCAGTAGTTCCTGAGATTATCCCCTACAACCCAACCCATACATCACAAACTCACAAACTTTACCTCTTTATAATATTAGTATAGATGAGATATCTGATATGTGATATTTCAAGCGATTATGGCTTAGTTTTAGTGTCTTTGCACACAGCGTCAATGGATACAGATTCTAATCCTTCAAACTGAGTCGCAGCTTCCAACGAACAAAAACAGCGTGATACGCCCATAGCATGATTGAAGGGTTTTTAGAAGAGAGCCAGCCCTTTCTAGGTTTAGCCTGTTTACCTCCTGAGACTACGTCATCGTTCCATATCAAATGACATCGTGATTTACCGCTGAAACCTTCCTATAAACAAGGTGGAATTTGAAACCTAACACGTAGTAAAATAAACATTTTCATTGAATCAATTACACAATTGTACATACTATACGTTGCTAAAATTCCAATGGCAACTCGTCCAATTTCGTCAACAAACATTCGCTAACAAATTGTTTAGAAATACACGAATCTATCAAACTAAGCGCGAATTGAACTGTTTATTAATTACGTCGTCGTTCTGTTTGGTCGTTGAACAGTTTATAAATAGTTGAAACAGTCGGTCTTGTCGAAATTTCTGCGGTTATTATATTGAGTGCTTTAATTAATCTCACGGCTAAATTGTTTTGTGGATTCTATTGGAGGCGTAAATTTTGTATTGCTAATTGTGAGTGGATCTTTATATTTTTTGGGAATAGAAATACAAACTCTGTATCTATGTAATTATCATGATCATGTCTTTGAATTGAGAAGGCCTCTTCATTGGAAAATATAATCGGTACTAGGTCTCTATATTTAATTTCCCTGAGTACATAAATATTTCTCTTTAAAACACTGTTATACAATTATATTAATCAGATAATTATATATGCTACAAGTAGTAGATGTATAATAATTCTATCACAGTCTTTATGAAGTGGTTTCTGTAGCCTATATTGCCAATTTAAATAGGACCGTATTCCTGGGTCCAGTCTTGATAGGTTTACATTTCTGGAGACGTAGTTAGAATTATATACCATGATGAGATGAGGGCCACTGTATTGTGGCTAACCATATTCTTCTCAACGGGACGTAGTATCTATCTGTAGCTGCTTTCATTTCATCGAATGATTTGGACAAAAAATCTAAATCTACAGAGTTAAAGCCAACCTAAAATCATCAATTTCATTAATTTGATTCATGTTATTTATGTTCATGCTTTAGTGTAGTAATATTATTAACAGTATCCAATAACAACAGTAGATCAAAAATATCCGTTTAAGATTTAGAAAATTTACAATAATAATAAGTCAGATTTACAATGTACATTTCAAATGCTATTAGTGTCAAGAAACTCACATCGCCTTCCTCACAACATAAACATCCCCATAGTAATGAAAAGTACACATAAATTACAAACATAACTCAAACTAAAATTCCCAAACAAACTACAAGTGTTCCCGATATGACGACTAGTATTTGGGGAACAAACATACGTCTATCAACGCAAGGGTAACATGAACAAATATTTATTATCGATACAACGGTGTATTTCAATGCAAACATAGATATAGTACTTACAGATACAAACAAGAGATTCCATTTGAGAATAAACTGAAAATAAATAGAGATTTTGCAGCTGTAACGGATATATATGATAAATCTAAAGTGGATGAAATCCGAATGCGTATTCAGTAAAATTATTCCGCTATAAATAAACATTCTGTGTATTATGCATGTGGGCAAAATCCTAAAATATTTTTAAATTAGATAAAAGGCAAAGGCTGTTTGTCTGTCCATCTGTCCGTTTGTGCGCGTTTGTGAACCGATTTGCATAATCCTTTTTTAGAATCATAGGTGTACTATCTAACTACGTTTTGGTATGCGTTTTGACACATTAAACAATACATTGGATGGGTTATGATTATTAGATTAAATTTAGTTGACACAAGATACTTACAATATTTTACTTAAACCATTACATTTTAACCAGAAATATAATGTACATTATCTAGCAGGCCCGGCAGACGTTATTCCGCCCTGATAATAAAAAAAAACTTGACAAATTATATACGTAAACCTTGAATGAATCACTTTCTCTATTAGTAAAAACGGAATGAAACTTCGCTCAGTCATTTTTGAGTTTATCGCGAACAGACAGACAAACATACGTGGTAGGAGACCTTTTTTTGTACTATGTAATGATATGGCTACATAGATGAAAGAGTTCAGCAAAAGTCTACATCTGCCAATAACAGATGTCACCTCCGTATCGATACAAAACTTGCAACTCAACAGTTTCAATTGTAGTATTCTCAAATTCGTAAAATACAATTCTTTAAATATTTCCCGCAAACAGGATCACCAGATATAATAAAATTCTAAAAATCCTATCAATTTAATACTATATTCTCAGTTAGTTACCACTTTCGGGTCTTTCAAATTTTTATCTACCTACGAGTATTTTTTTTCACTAACTGTTTTGTTCTGCAGACTATTGGTCCGCACCTGTTTTTGATTTCGCTTTACTTCTTTTTTATTTATTGTCTCCGTGAAAAATCATATCTGTGAGCAACTATTGGGTATTTTTTAATTATACCCGATTAGGCCTCCCTCGGCAGCGGCTCAAGCCTAGATTCGATCCCTCGGTAGGGAGCCCTTGAGTGCGTTGGTTGCGTGATACGGTGACACAAAATATACATCACTGCTACAACACTACACGATCATCCCTACACACGTGCACGCATACACACACGCTTACACATGGAAATGGAAGGGTTTACTTTTTTCCCTTATCGAACTGAAAAAAAATTCCGATAGTAAATATATGGAGGAGTTGTTGAGGCGTATATGCTTGGTACCCATACAACAACTCATACATATATGAATAGTTAGCTAGGTTAGCTAAGATAGGTCGCGTTTTTGCATGTAACAGGCAAGCCGCGGTGTGTCGTGCCCCCTTGAGCTAGTTGCCAAAAATAAAATCGGCAGAGTGCCTTAAGCGCTCGCCTTAGTAGTCCTATGAAGCTGTACCTTGCTAGGTCAGTAGCGTAGTCAGTTCAAGAAAAAAAAACAAAAGTTTTTAATTATTTTAAGTAAGAGTAAGGGGTGTCGAGTAAGATCTTAAGACTTGAGACACCCAAGCCAACCTCACCTGCACGTGGTGCACCCTGCTGATCAACGAACGAGGCAATGGCGATAGCGGGGTGGTAGGGTTTTACAGCCCGACTGGGTTGCAACCACTATGTACATGGCAAAAAAGCCCGTCATAGTGACTCGCTTTTGCGCGTCGCGTTTCGGGATCAGCCTGTGCATATCCAGTACCAGACGACTTTCGTCATTATGGCCGGCATGACAGCGGCGACCGACGATGGATGATCTGTCTCTCGGTGGTCGCCACTGTTTTTGGATTGTACTATGCTTACCATCAGGTATAGTGCAGTCACTTTGTTGTGCTTCAATAAAAAAAAAAAAAAAACTATTTACCATTTTAGAATGGATTTTTAGTGATGTTTACACATGAAGGAAGGAAGGTTATTATTTTTTTTCCCTTATCGAACTGAAATAGTTTAGAAAATTATCCGATACGAAATATATATCAGAGTTATCGAGGTATGTATGCTTTATGCCTATATGGCGGTTTTATTATGATCCTTTATTAGACCTTTATTAGAGCTACAAGTATCTAGCAAATTACAAATCATTTTTAAATTTCATAATACATCCTTTAGTTCCTTATGATTATTCTTTTTATACATATATTATTTAGCTTTTAGTAAGAAAAACTGTCCCACGTGTCTAGGAATTAGTAATAAGATACATTATAATCATTTTTATAAATGTTTGTTTATTTGAACATCCATTACTGCTAAAGTACTGCGTTTATGATAAAACCTCTGCAAGATAATTATAAAGCATATCTTCGAGTAACATTTAGTTATTTTTTTATTAAAATCGGTTCTACTTATCAAAAGTTATTGTAATTTGAATGACGGTGTGACTTGAGTACAAGTTAATAGTAGATAACTAAATACACAATACATTCAGATGACTTTATCAGTGACTGTTTTGTACACAAAGATTAGCTATTACTGGTTTCAGCATGAATGGTTCGGATCGTCCGGGGTAGTACCACCCCTCTCACAGAAAACCGATGAGAAATAACAGTGCTTGCATTGTTTTGGGAGGCCCACCTCCCTTCCTCTTTCCTCCTTTCCCTTTCCTTCCCCTCCCCCCTCTCCCACATACAGGCTGGCAACGCACTTGCGACTTCAAGTCGCAAGTGTCTATGGACGGTGGTGATCACTTAACATCACGTGACCCACCAGCTCGTTTACCTCCTTTGATATAAAAAAAAAAACAAAGCTTAACGTAGACAAAGTCGCGGGCACAGCTAGTGTTGAATAAAATTGCTACAACAATTTACGCTTATAATAAAGATTGTAATTGACAACTATTAAATCTTCATAGAGGCATATTTTCAATTGTTTCCAGTGCACAGTGAAATCACAATAGCCGTCTACTCAACCGAAGCAAATGCTAGAAGTGCTAAGAATGCACATACAAAATTATTGCAAAGGTGTTATTCTGATTCCAAAGAAAATTGATAGTTAAAATATTCATCAAAACATTAATTTGTTGTGATATTTTTGGTTGTATTTTATCGTTTCCTCAAGTAAGCGTTCTATCTAATTTTGAATATTAAATTTAAACAATTTATAGTAAAATGTTTTTTTTTTTACTTAAAAGGGAGCACAGTAATTCCACTATTTTAAGTTTTCACTTCTTGCGGCAGCCCTTATAACTGGCTCTACTTTTTTCTATATGTAATTCTAAATCTTTCATATCGCTTATATTCATTGAAATGATATACTTTAAATGTAAAGGTTTTTCTGCCACAGACCTTAATAAAAAAATAAAAAAATAGTACCACCAAAATTAAAAAAAAAAGATAGTGATCTGCAACTAAGAACTATTCAGATGATATTGAGTAAAGATACATACATACACACGCTAGACTTGCATACATAAAGCTAATATCAGTTAGAAGTATGACCGTTTAATAATATAATTCAAGGTAAAGAAAATGATATAAATAATTCAACGGTATTAGAATAAGTCACCGTTGACTTGAGTCTACCAGAGCTCAATGATTAGTGTAAAAGGAACACTTAAGACTATATGTTTAATGTATTGAATATCTGATTTGAATTACAGTGCAAACTTATTTTTTGAAGAAATATAATTTCCTAATGATCTGTCCTCACTTCGTACACAATGTTCTGATGTAATATCATAGATTTAAACGACTTATATGTATTTTTAATATACAATCACATTCAACGAGCAATAGTACATTCATTCTCATATTTTTTCTCTTTAATAATGTTATGATAGAATGTATAAATATTTCACCTTCGTTTATATTACGAATTCACAATGATAATAAAAATAGTGAACAATGGAATGTGTAGCAAAATTATAATGTATTCTTACAAACTTATAATCTTCAGTAATGACAATTTTTTTATGAAATGATACAAAAAAACGGTAGCTCATAAAACAGTCATCGTTAAGTTTAAACATGTCTGCACCTTTTTTATTTTCGTCAAAAAAAAATGGTTGAAGGTGTCTAGAAAAATATAATAAAATTTCCTCGGCGTGGAGCCCTTGAGTACGCTACTCACGCGATACAGTGACACAAAACCTTACATCATTGCTACAACATTACACACATCACCTATACACACATGCACGCCTACGCGCTTACACCCTGTTTTTCTTTTACAGAGAAATAAACGACAAAGAGTTCTACCCTTATTTTTCCTTATCCTATCCTATATAGTTTAGAGGAATTTATCGGACAAAAAATACATACAGGAGTTATTGAGGCACGCATGCTCGGTACACATGCATGTTTCAATAACTCAAATACGTATATCTAGATAGCTTAGCTTAGGTTAGCTCAAATAGGTCGCGATTTTTGCACAAAACAGGCGACAGCCTAAGCCGAGGTGTGCCGTGCACCCTTGAGTTAGTCGCCCAAACATCCCAAATCGGCTAGGTGCCTTCAGCACCCGCCTCGATAGTTCGGTGAAGCTGTATAGACCTTTCCAGGGTTCAACAGTGTTTTCATGTCGAAAAAAAAATTCAATAATTTGTAGAAATGTTTATCTGTTTGAATACGTATCACTGCTAAAGTACTACTCTCACGATAAACCTGAGACAGAGAGAGTCATAAAGCATATTCTCGAGTAACATTTAGTCTTTATTTCATTAAAATCGGTTCATTTTAACAAATGTTATTGTGTATTTAATAATGATGCGACTAAAGTACAACAGAATAGTAGATAAGGTTCTACGCGGTTCAAGTCACAGACACAGCTTCCAAAACCAAGAAAACATATATCATTGTAAGGAATAAACTAAATAAAGTCGTTAGTGTCCAAATAAGAAAATAAAATATTCAGTGGGTCGGAAAGGGGGCGCGCATTACTTTCATCTAACGTGCCAATAATTTAAACTTACTCGTGGAAAAAATTCACGAGCGTGTCGCCGTGAACTACGCACGTACCGGGCTTACCGCGATACACACGGATGTAATGTTCGCGAAGCAAATTACAGTACAAAAGTATTCATGTATTTTTTTTTACTTTTTCTTCTTTGCGTATTTTACAATATCCTTACTATTTTTACAACTCTTAAGCTTTTATAGAGAAACTAGATTACCTGATCAGGCCTTGCTGTAGCTTAGTTATTACATACTGAATTAAAATGATGGCAAACTATTATCAAAATTAAGATGTGGCGTCATCTAAAGAAATATGTTTAACAGTCGGCTCTACAGTTTTCTGTATAAAAACTAATTTAAAGCGCTATCTGTTGGGACCTATTTAAACTTACAATTAATACCATTAATCAATAATGAAAATAATTTAATTTGTGAATAAAAATACTGAGGCTATTAATCGCATTTTAAATTATCCTATCTCTCAAATTGGACAAGATTGTACACAAATGCCAACTTTCATGAAAATCGATTAAGTAGTTTCGGATTTAATCGTTGACAAACATCATGACACTGGATTTTTGTGTATTTAGCCATATCACAATTAAAACAATAAAACGGTCGTAAGGTCACGATAGTAATTTATTAACGGTTGATTTATTGATTACTCTAATTATCTCTGCGAGGTTCAATTTATGTGCAGTGTAGTGTCTAAAAGCTTATTACTCTTTAGTACCACCCGAGGACCACGTGCAGGGGATGATAGGTACACTTTCTGTGGACGCGAGTAAAACCAGCCCTCCAAAGGACAGTGATAAAGTTAATAAAATTATTCTGGTTAAGTGTTTTACATTATAAATAACGAAATCAAGATAATGTGAAATGACGTACCGAACCTCCATCGCGACAGCACTAGAAACGATTTGTATTCCACCCCAGTAGCTCATTCCCTTTAGAAAACAACTTCCTTATTTAAATTCATTCAAACCGTGACCTTATTGCGAGAAATCTCTAGGAAATTAAGGGGATTAAAACGAAATTTTGCGGTTTGCGTCTAGAATAATTACTCAAAGTATCTCGTTCATATAAAAAGTGATGGGTAATGTTCTTTTTATTACTTCCTTTGATATCTCTAAGCACTTTTCAATAGGACTCAATATAATTACGTTTAGAAATGTTACCTGTTTGTCTCTTTCTGAAGAAACCTCTCCTCGTGGTATTCTATTAACAATTTTTTTACCTATTTACTGATTTCTTGATTAAAATATTTATTCATTTGTAATATACAGTAACTCTTTCAATAAAGTGTGAAGAGCCACTTCATAAATTACAAGGTAATTGAAAGAATACTTACAAATGTGTTATAGATAAGTTCATCCAACATTCTTATAGAGCTTGAACGCCAAAGCTGTTTTCAGAAAACAATAAGATTGTTTTGTTAAAATTAAACGTTGTTTGGCGTCCACTTAGTCTAAGCTAATATTATTTATTGTCGGTTATATGGTCGATGATTTTTTAAATCATATTTTTTGCTGTCTTTGGTAAAGGCTTATAAGTGATAGAAAGCTATGTGTTCTTGATCTAGAAAGCATTCAATTCAAATCCCAATAATAACACAGATGAGGATGTTTGAATGAACGAATGAATACATATTTGTGATTAACTGACGCAAAAAGTAATGAACAGACTTATATAAAATTTTACAATCGTTTAGTTTCATCATCTTCTTACTCTTATATCACCTATGTAGGTTCTGTAAAACATGTTTTCCTCTTGCACTGTCCTCTGTCATGTGTCAGACAGAGGCTTACAGTAGAATAACAAGTAGGTTTTATTATAAGGGGAGTATCAAAAAAAAGTTTGATCTGAGTTATCATGACTTGTGTCGCTAAAACCCTTAGAGTTACATGAAGGTAATATGTGGTCTTAAAGACAACGTAATGCAAAAATGGAAACGAAGCCGTCACTAGCTGTCATTCAAAGTTAAAGACTTTTTTGGACCGATGGTTCGTTGATAATGGCACCTCAAAGGTTTTCTTATATAAAATGAAGTTACAAATAGACAGATAACCTAATTACAATTTTATTTACAGACAGATAACCTACTCCTGACGAGTAATTTGGAATATTTTGTTTGCCATAGTATGTGTCGGCAACTATAACCCTGGAGAAGGAAAATATCAACGTCGGTATTACTGCCTTCCAACAAAAATAGCTATGTTGATGATGTTCCTTTAGTCAATCCTGACACATTTCCTAACAATTTGCTCCTTAATTCAGATATTTACTCAGCATTATAACTAGCAATATTTAGAACATTTGTAATTAAACAATGAAAGTATATATTTTACGTGTTGTTCTATAGAACTGTATGTATAAATAAGCCAAGAAGAGAAGTGTGAAATAGCGATATAATGCCCGTTACCAGCGACCGCCGGCCGGCCTAAATGGTAGTACTTTTTTCATTACCTAAGCAACCTTAATGTGGCCACGAAATGAGTGATTTAATTGATTAATTTATACCCATATAACGAAGTTTTAGGTGAATTCGATGATTTTACTACTAAAATCAACCTCTAAGTTTGAGATGAATAAATACTCTATGATACTATCATACGTTTGTAAAGCATTTTTACCTGTTTTTTTTTTTATGTCATAGGAGGCAAACAAGTATGTGGGTCACCTGATGTTAAGTGATACCACCGTCCATAGACACTTACAACACCAGAGGAGTCACAAGCGTGTTGCCAGCCTGTGTCGGAGGAGGGTAAGAGGGCAGTAAGGTAAGAGAAGAGGGGGAAGGTGAGGGGCGGTGGATCTCCAGCATTCTCACTGACCGAACAAAACGCAATAACGCAATCACTGTTACTTCATGTCGGTTTTCTGTGAGAGGGTGGTACTACCCCGGACGAGCTGACCCATTCATACTGAAGCCAGTATTAGCTTCAGTTTGGCTCTACCACCTACAAAAAATCGGTTTAATCGATACTCTGTGCAAAACAGTTACTGTAGGTTTCACCCACCATTTGTGTCTCTCTGAAATTATTTCTTACTTTCTGCCGACAATGCTACAATTACGTAATAATACGATAAAATTGAACAAAAACTTGTTACGTCTTGAATTCAAAAAGTGACTTAGTATGTGCTGTTTTTTTAAATATGATCTTAGAGTCTATAGGCCTAAAAACAATATAAGACTAAGTTACTTAGAGTACTTGCTACTACTTACAATAATTTAGAGTAGTAAGTGCATCTGGAGTATTAAAAAAATCTAAAATCGCTGTTTTTGTGGTCCCACACTAAGAGGTAAACTGTCTCCGCTGTTTTATTGTTTCCGTGCGTCGCGCTGCGGCTTAACACTCCGGTAACGAGTTGCAGTTGTTTTACAGGTTTTTTTTGTTACCTTACGATTTGTTGCCTCATGTCCCGAAAGGCAATTTAGTGGTGTACCGGTATTGGGAAAGTTTTCCCACCTCCGCCACATCTGTGGATATTTGGCGTTCGTAAATATACAAGTTCAGAATTCAGTATTTTCCAATACTATAGGTATTATATCCACTTTCGTATACATTATCGGTCTGCATGGCTTTCTTTCGCTGTCTTTCTTCGAAGTAAGTTGTTTTTTGAAGTGAAAATTTTAGCTCACGTTCAGCAGTATTTTTGGCAGGGGATAAAGTTATGATTTCGCGTCATGACATGCTTGTAGTTTGTGACCGTGCGTATAGCGCTTGTATAATAGCTTGCCAGCGACGCGTAGTATAGCGTCTGCACATCATATATGTACATCTTATATTGATGTTTTTATTGAGATTACGCAGCCCATCATACATTTGTTTAATTAATAAGCCGTATATAATATATATAATTATTGTTCGGAGTGCCAAGAGAAAACAATTATTTTATTGTATTGAGTTTTTCCATTTCTCAGCAGTCCTTATTCTTAGCTGATTGTTTGTACATACAGATTTCACCATTTGACCACGATCATCTCACCTTATCGTAAATTATGATGTGATTACAAACGGTAAACATGTTACATCTAGAAGGACTGGCTCTCACATGTAGTTTCTAGAACATACCTATAGGCGTTTGGCGAAAGATGTTCAACTTGACGGTGATCAAACTAAAAACAGTTTATTCAGTTTGGGTCTCTGAGAAAGCACTTAAAATTATCACTGGTTCGGAAAACAACCCACTCATCGACAATAGCCGGCAAGTATCTCGATCTGATTTATTTATACCTTATATACACAACATATTATATTACGGACATACATAGTTATATGGAATTGGAATTGGAATTGACTCATCTCTATGCATCCATTAAAAACGTTTCTGTCTTGTATGTAATATAGTCTAAATATTAAATTTATTTGTTAAAAAGATAAACCAGATCGGGTTTCTTGCCAGTTTTTCTCGATGACGGGGTTGTTTCCGAACCGGTGGTAGTTTTTGTTCATAAGTGTCTTCAGGACCTAAACTGAATAAAGTATTTTCGATTTTGATTTTTTATACATATAGGCAAATACATTCATTTTTCATAGATGCACAGAGAGGTGGCTTCATTATCAGATGTCACTATTGTTCACATATTGATCCACCCTGTAACTTCCTTTTGACATTAAAAATAGCTTGAAATAGTACTTGGATTTACTATACAAATCATAATGTGCTTTGATACATTGTTGAAAATAACCTACCCAAAACTATTATCTAAAAAAATATAATTGGTCTTAGTGAGCGTAAAACATAGAATGACCAGTTTTCTACTGTTTCTAGTATTTAAATTATGCCAGTCTTTAAATAAAAGTAGGTTATCTAAGTTTTGCGGACATAGATTATCAAGAATAAATAACTAGGCGAACTTAAAAAAGGCCCGAATACCGTATCGTATCATATGGTTTCATTACATTTTTTTTTTCTTCACATAAAGCACTGGCTCATATTCACTGAGTCATAATCGCTCCATGTTGAACGAACTTCCTCAGCGCCGCACTCATGGCAGGCGGCGGTCAGCTCCCTGCGAGCGATCCGGTGCAGGTACCACCCGAAACAACCGTGTCCAGTCAGCACCTGCACCAGCCTGAACGGCAGGGAGCCCCATCTCCTCCCAATCCACTCCCGCAGGACCGGGCGGACGGCATCGACGGTGTACCTCCCGAAGCGCGCGTCCGCCAGGTCCTGCATCCACCTCCCTATAGCCTCTTCTCGCATCTCCCGCCTTTTAACTTCTATCTCCCTGGGAGCCGGAGGCTCCCTACTACGCCTCCTCGCCGCCGTGAATTCGTACACGGCGGCGAGCACCCCAGCTTCCAGCTCCCAGGGAAGGAGCCGGCAAGCGTAAAGGCCGCCGCCGATGACACCGTCCGGTATGCCCGGATTGCCCTCAGTGCCACCGTACGCTGCGTACTACGCAGCGCGCGCACGTTGGTGGCACCGAGGGCATCAGCCCAGATCGGTGCCCCGTAGGCGGCCATCGCCCACACGACTCCCATGAAGAGTCGACGGCACCCGGCACCAGGCCCCCCAATATTGGGGAGCAGCCTGCCGAGTGCCGCCGCCGCCCTAGCAATTCGTGGCCCGAGCCCCACAAAGTGTGGCTCAAACCGCCAGCGCCACCTGTTCTTTTGCCTCCTATGACATAAAATAAAAGAAACTGATTAGGCTGAAAAGCATGACAAATGAATGAACACAAATTAGAAATAAACCTATTCTCAGTTGTTTTTCTCAGCCTGTCTGGCTACCTCCATTTTCAAGTTGAAAATCTATCGCTAAGCTTATAAATTAATGTGGTTCAGCAGTTACATTTAAAGTCCAGTCCTCTAAGTTTAGATTATTATCTTAAGTCACATCGTCATTGAATTATTACAGTACCGGGGCGACCGAGTCTAGCTTGGTTCTTTAAAAAACATTTTTAAGTTAAAATAAACTGTTACGTTTGCCTTACAATATTATCATTTTTCACAAAAAAAAAAAAAATATATATATATATATATATATATTAGAGTGATTCAAAAAAACAAAAAAAATTTTTTTCTTTTCTCCAGCATGCTTAAAAGTTCAATTTACATGTAAGGAGATCCCAGTTAAAATTTGAGCGCTTAATATTAATATTAAGGACATCCGCATCGCACTTCTTTATTTTCCATAAGAATAACATAGAAAAATATTCGTTTGCACCTTCTGATTTTTATTGCTTGCCCATCATTAGTCATAAAAAAAATCCCTGTACATATTTTTGTAGAGAATTGAACGCTCTACAAAAAAGGTCTCTTACGATTTTTCCAAAAACCTAACCACTTAAAAGTTATTCGAGGTCATAGCTCAATATACTGAAAATTTGACCATTTGTAATGCATTATCGAGAATTCGATAAAGTTATGGAATATATATATCGAAGCAACCTATCTGAGCTATCTTTGTTTTGACAGCGACGGCGAAATTCACCTTCATATTCTAGCTATATTTTTCATTGCCTAAAATCTCAGTAAAAAAAGTTTTCTATGAATAAAATCTAGGCTAAATCGATTTATCGTCCCGGAAACTGCCTAAATACTAAGTTTCACTGAAATAGATGACGCCGTTGCAGAGATCCTGAATATATACAAATATAAAAATATACAAAAATGCTCGTTTAAAGGTGTTAGATAAGATGAGATTGTGGTCATACTCTAACAACCGCAAGGAATTAAAATTATTTTTGTTAGTGTTTCAATAACTTCGTGAAAACTAAAAACGTATTAAGCTTTTCGTAACATCATCATCATCATTGCCCTTATCCCACTTAAGTAGGGTCGGCACAACATGTTTTCTTTTTCCATTCTCTCCTGTCAGATGTCGTCTCAGTATTCACACCTTTTACAGACATATCGTTTTTCACACAATCCATCCATACCTTTTTCGGTCTTCCTCTACACGTATATCCATCCACTATCATACTCAACACTTTTCTAGTTACATGGCTTTCATCTCTTCTCATGACATGCCCATACCATGCTAACCGATTACTCCGCAACTTCTCTGTCACTGGTGCTATTTTCAAACTGCCTCTAATATACTCATTCTTAATCTTATCCATTCTAGTTACACCACACATCCACCTTAACATTCGCATCTCTGCCACATGTAATTTTCTCTCAGCTTTTCGTAACGAATCGTTTTAAATACAACAAAATTCTCGAAAATGAACTCGTCTTTTATATCTCATTCGTGCGACGTCGAGCGGAAATAGCAAAATGTTTCAAAGAAAAAGTATCATGTACATCGTATAGAACAAGGAAATATAACTTGGAATAAATAAAGTGATCTGCTCTGAATATTATACGGTTCTGTATATAATGGGAGATTATTTTTAGAATTTTAATTTCTTTTTTATATCATAACAAATTGTCAGAAGTTGAGCATTAATTACACCCGATGGATTTTGAAATTCGCATTCGAATTCGCAAAAAAACAGACAATAAAATAGTGACTTTATAGCTATTGTATGTCCACAAAAATTTTGAAAAAGCTATATTTCGTTAAAAAACGATAAGATCTCAATAATAGAAACTGTGACAAACTGGTTGTCCCATATTTCAGACTCAGTAAACGAGTAAGAGTTTTTTAGGGAATAAATAATATTAGGTTTTACAGCAAAGTCCCAAAGCATATTTACGATTTGTCGAATTGTGAGTTAAGTGCCATGTGAAGCGGGTTTAAGAAACGGGTTTCAATAGGCTATTATAGAGTGCACGATGATGATGCAGAGATTCCAGAGACTTTTCTCTGCGCATCCCCTTGAAATAATGTATTTTAAATATATTTTTTTCCACATATCATTTATATCATAGGATACAAACGAACAGATGGGTCACCTGGTGTTAATTGTTCACCACCATCCATAGACACCAGCAACACCAGGGGAGTCGCAAGTGCGTTGCCAGCTTGTGTTTGTGGTGAGGGGCAAAGGAGAGGAGAGAGGGGGAGAGGATGGGGGAGAGAGAGGGGAAGGGTCTTTGGCACTCTCACTGACCGAACGAAACGCAACAATGCACGCAGTGTTACTTTACGACGGTTTTCTGTGAGAGAGTGGTACAACCCCGCGCGAGCCGATCCATTCATGCTGAAACAAGTAATAGCTACAGCTTGTTATATACATGTTTGTAAAATGATGAAGCAGATCGAGTTTCTTGCCTATTCTTCTTGATAACTGGGTTGTTTTTCGAAACGGTGGTAGCTTTGATGTTCATAAATGCCTTTTTAAAGCCTACATTGAATAAAGTATTTTTAATTTTGATTATTTCAAATTATTTCGACCCTATAATTTAGTTTTTTATTTTGCTAAATGCTACATACACATGATATAAAAAGATAATGGCTTATGTGCAGCGCAAACCACTAATAAAATAACTTGGAGTCTCACGACGCTTTTTAGTAGACGACGTAATTGGGATATTTTCTCTAGCTAATATTCGCTAAATGAAAATTTTTAAGTAGACATTTTTGTTGTTATTATTAAATATGAAAAAGAGGTGCAAATTCTAATAATAAATATTTAAAAAATTGATGAACTCAAAGGCACGGTTATAATTTTTTTTAAACTTTATAGATTTTAGCGTTTGCCCGCTTATATTCTAAGATGATAAAAACTCTATAACTGGAGGAGGCTGGCTCTCAAGTGCAGTTACCAAAACATACCAACAGTTGCTTGGCGACAGATTTTCAACTAAAATGTGGTAGCTAGCCAGGCGAACTTAGAAAAAACCTTTCCACCATGATATGGTTTAATCACGATTACCCTTCACTGGAAGCTCAAACTTAGTTGCGAGAATTCGAACCTGAGACCATCAACGCTGTATTCGACCTTCCTATCATTGAATCAATTTACATAAATTATTCTTAAAATGAATTATAACGTAAAATAAAATCAAAAGCCTGTGCGGCAAATGTTACACATATTTGAGTGTAACTAACAACAATTAATACTGAACCCCGAAAAAAAAAACATAAAACTCATCTCCTCAGAGAAATGCATCCACGAGAATAGAAGATGCGGACTTCCCGTATTAAATGGGAATGCACTTTATAATAATAAAAAAAAACGTAGAATTAGGTTTTTCTTAATTATAAATATTTTAGCCGTGTTTTGTTTATTTACTTGTATTAATTAATTGACTAAGATTTATTTTTTATTGTTTATTAGATATGATAAAAATTCAAGAACTTGCTGTCTGCCCGAATTGACCTTCAAAATAACTCAACTTATTTTTATAAGACTTTTTTCTAGTAGACAGAAAAATAGAATAAATTTAGTGCTACATAGTTATCAGTTGTTTTCGTATAAAATCTAAGTAGTAATGATATTAGTTAGCAGGAGTATCTTAAAGTAGGCAAAAGGTTAACTAATACGTCGAAATTTAAAAAAAAAGACACCTCATAATTAATTCGTTATCTCATTGCCCTATTCTATCACTTCACTCTTTACCGCTTCAGTTTGTGCGTATAATATAATTTTTTTATTTCATCAAGTTTGACTATCTCTTTCGCTCGTTAGTTATTACTTTATTTTTCACTTTCTAAGTATCTCACTTTCTGATTAGTTGCATCAGAAACGTTGCGTGCATATAAAACGCTATATCAAAATGCGACCAAGGAATTTTACTCTCAATTTTAGAAAAAAAACGATGGTTAAGATAAGGGTATAAGAACTGCCGACCGAAGTGGAAACTTACAATAGAATAAATGTGTTATAACTATATTTTTTTGCCACTGATATTGAGAATATGCTATCTTACTTCCACGTGTGTCTAAGACAGTGTGGAGCTTACGTATGTGTGCGTTATTGTCCCATTTGTCATGTCAAAATATCGTATAGGTAACGTATGTACACCTTTTTATTTATAACTAGCTGACCCCTGCAACTTCGTCTGCAGCAAATCGGTTATTACCTGTTTCAATTGTATTTTTATACGCGAAAAATCTTAATAAACCTATATCCTGATTGCAGCGATATCTATCATCTTACATTGTACATCCGAACTGTACAGGGACTCAAACATATACTCATTTGATATTGGAGTTTTTTTTTAATAAGCCTAAAACCCATTCACATCGTAAACCTACACGGTGTTATTACAAAAAAGTTAAACGCTTGCTTTAAAAAGGTTACGTTTTAGATGTATCGCGCTCGCGGTATGTTACGCTATCTTGCTTATCTGTTGTCTCGCTTTGTTTAAAAAAAGGATAACGCAAACTTAGCTCGGGCGAGCGCGGTGCATTTCGTACGAAACCTTTTTTAAACCAAGTATTTAACTTTTTTGTAATAACACCGATTGGGTCCAATTAAAATAAAAACTAACCTATATGTATTGCCGATAAATATCTTCCCAGCATAGGCGATAAATGATTTTATGTCGATTTCAGTTATATTCCTTGTGATTAAATATTGAAACTATATATGTACCAAAATAAACATTATCTGTAATACTGAAGGATAAATAATAAGGATAATCTTTCTAAAATAAATAAGAAAATCAAAATCAGGTCGATATTACCAGGAATTCCCTGAATACAAAACGATACAAGTATGAAATATGGCTTAAATATTTAGCTAATCCATCTGTTATACATAGCACACAGAAAATTTTACAGAATCCGTCAAAAATATCATTGAACCCAAATTTTTGTTTTTCGTCCGTTATCCTAGAGAAACCCTTGCGTTTTATGGAACAAATAGTATCCTAGATGTAACCTTGTAATATTAGTTATCACTGTGTCAAGTTTCGTCAAAATTGGTTCTGTACTTTTAGAGTTATATGCGTTCACAGGGACAGACAGACAGACAAAAATTGTAAAAATACTATTTTTGGCTTCTATATCAATAACAAAGTCTACCTCAATTAAAATTTTCAAAAAATATTTAATGTAAAGATTTGGCCTTGTTACAGTTTTATTATAGTAAGGATAGATAGATATGATTGGAAAAAATAACCCTCAATGCGCCTAAAGTTTTCACTTCAAAAATTACAAACAGAATTCATTAAAATTTCAACGCTATTCTACATACAGCTTAATCGCAGAACGAATATTTCATTGTCATATCAGCGGAAACTTAATATCCAGCAGAGATCGAAGCTCCATTGTGCAGTCTCACAGTAATATAACGGTTTGCACGGAGATTATATGCATTCAGGCCTGACCATTATCGTGGGGACTAACTAATATTAGACATTGTTGCCTTGACAAAGAGCTATAAATTGTGATATATTCAAAATGATTTATAAAGTGGATATAATTACGTCTTGTTTTAATTGATGATACTCTGAAATGGTAACATGATTATGTAAGACTAGCAATTTTACCTCGGTTTTATACGCACTTTCTATGTTTTTGACTATTTTATCCTAACTAGATAATATCCAACCACAGCGCCACTTACCAGGTCCAATTGTGAATCTAACCCGTTCTTGAATTTACCTGAATACTCACAAAATGTTCCAGCCGGTTAAGAGGACTCCAATCACATATGCACAAACAGAAGATAAAAGATTTATGGGTTTAATAGTATTGTCTTTATACATATTTCTTTATACATATATATATATATATATACAGTATATTTAACCTTAAATCTTTTATTATTACAATTACATACTATATTTCTTTAGTAATTAATACAACAGAATATGTGGCAACACAACAGTCATAAAAGTCTACAATCAATGGTCTTATTGTAGTAGTGATAGAGCCACGTTGTAGGTATTACTGGTTTCTGCATGAATGGGTCGGCTCGTGCGGGGTAGCACCACCCTCTCATAGAAAACCGACGTGAAGTAACAGTGCTTGCATTGTTACGCTGTCCTCTGGGATTGCTAGTGTCTATAGACGGCGGTGATCGCTTAACAACAGGTGACCCGCATGCTCGTTTGCCTCCTATGTGATATAAAAAAAATAATATTATAGTGACTATTTTTTTATAACAAATTATTGCAATAAGGAGAACAAGTATTACATTATCCATAACGCAACAGTTTATATATATTCATTAAATCTCGATATCATTTAGAACTTCATGAAATTATAATTACTTGCATCTCCTTAACCATATTAGTCCAACAGATAGATGACACGACGATTTCCACAATTGTGACAATGAGGAAGCTAATATATCCCGGTACCTTATACACATATATAAATCCAGGACTGTAATTGTGAATTTAACTTCCTATTTTGTGTTTTTGGCGGGATCTTGCAATGTCATGTTGTGGATTTTATATCTTATTCATAATCTTGTGTTATTTGCCTTTATAATCTGTAATATTAACGATGTTTTATGTAATATAGTTTAGTTATTGTGCATAAGTAAAATGGAAGGAAAATAACAACACGGAACATGGACTCTGACTTGCCACAAAAACTCTCAGGAAAGTTGTAATAATACTGCTATGAACTTGTTAAATAGGACTCTATATTATATATCATACTATACTGTTATTGTCTGTGTTCTTATTATTGATTACTGGGAAATTAAATGATAAAACGTAATGCACGGCAACTGGTTTAATATGCGCGTGCGTCTCCGTGCCGAGCGTAACAATGACTGCTTGACTGGCTGCTACAACACGCTGTCATTTGTAATTATACTTGTGTGCCTACAAACTTGTTAGAATATTGAGATGATCGCATTGAAACGTGTAATATATTTACCTACTCAATCATGGTAGTAATAATCCATAGTCCTGTGAAGCTGTTAAGACCTTATTTGGTCAATAGCGTAGTCAGTTCGAGAAAAAAAGGGTAGTAATAATCTACTAGAAAATTGGTTGCCAAGAATAAAATAAATCAAAAAACTTCCTATATCATTATATATTTTATTTTCGCTATTTAATTTCTAAGATAATTTTTTTTTTTTTATGTTATAGGAGGCTAACAAACATGCGAGTCACCTGGTGTTAAGTGATCATCGCCGTCCATAAACAATAGCATATAATATACAACACCAGGGGAATTGCTAATGCGTTGCCAGCCTGTGTTTGGGGGAAGGAGAGAGGAGAGACGAGGAAAGAGAGGTGGGCCTCCGGCACTCTCACTATCCGAACGAAACGCAACAATGTAAGCACTGTTACTTCAGGTAAATTTTCTGTGAGAGGGTGGTACTACCCTGGACAAACCAACTCATTCATGGTGAAACCAGTAACAGCCTCAGCCTGACTGTACAACCTACAAAAAAAATAAAAAAATCTTTCTCTATTGGAACTTTTTAACTATAAAGGATCTAATATTTAGATTTCACAATATGAAATAGAAAATAGTTAGAATCTTATTCACAATATTAATACAATGCGTTTCTCAAAAACATTTGTTGCCGAGTTGTTAAACAATAAACTGAATATTAAAAACGTAGGGTAGATTTTAAATGTTATATCGCTGAAAACATTTGTATTAAAGTGTCGCACACGGTAACCGCCATTTCGTGCTGAGCTCTCGTATAGTGCTGACGTTCTATCAAACCTCTTATAATATAATCTTCTGTTGTACGCTTTATTTATTGTAAATATTATAATCCAAATATTTAACGAAGAATGTATGTCATATATAAAACTTTTAAATCCAAACCTTGAAAACTAAATATTGAAATTTATTAAAATACACAGATTACCAAATTACATGTACATCGAATTTACTTAGATGTCTTGACAGTGTTTTCGTATTCGTTTGTTTTTATCGAAAGCCCATTCGAAACGAGTGAATGTTTTCCTTGTCCATTGAAACGATTAGAAGATTGGTTCCACGGGCCGAGAGACCTTCGGCTGGCGTCGAGTGTTTACTGCGAATGGATTCCTCAGAAATATAACATAGCGAATATTGTTGTTTTGAGAAAGTGTTCGATAACGACGAAATGACGAGTAATGATCGGAATAAATTCTGTTAAAGTTATTGTACTGGAAAAATATTTCAGATATTTGCTGACAACAACTTTATTAACAAAAGTATCATAACAGTATTTTTGTATAATGACATTGTGTTTACCATTTAGCATGCTCGTTCTGATTTCGCACTTGTACTAACGAAGATATATGTGTTGTGTGATGCTGGCAGAGTAGAATAGCACCACCTCATATCTTCCCGTGGGTATCGTAAAAGTCGATTGAGGGAGTGTGAGATAGTACTGACCCCTTGTATTTTCTCACCGGGATACTGTACCTACCGTCTGTCTGAGTCCTTCTCCGGTCGTAACGGTTCCCGTTCCACTGGGTCCAGAAGAACAAGAACGAGTATGTGCACCGGTGTTTTGCGCGTACACATGTGCACCTTAATATATCCTGCGCATTTGACCGCTTCTACTACTGGACTTAGATAGGCTACATAAGCCATCTTCGAGCACACCAGCACTATTTATAATTTTAGTAATCAAAGTGGTCGCCATGGCCGAAACCGGTCGAACCAATCATCATCCATCATCAATTACTAACGAATAAATTGAAACTAAATCTTATTTAAAGGACCACATATTAAAATAAAATGGAAAGTGAACAACTAAATATCAGTCTTCCAATTCTGTCATCTATATTTATACATATAATAAATGTCAACCTAATATGTCTGTATTTTATAGATTTTTTTGAAAAAAAAAAATGTTGCAGAAGTCTAGGAATCTATACTAATATTATAAAGAGGTAAAGTTTGTGAGTTTGTGACGTTGTGAATTGTGACGTTGTAGGGGGTAATCTCAGGAACTACGGGTCCGATTTGAATAATTCTTTCAGTGTTATATAGCTCATTCGTCGAGAATGGTTATAGGATATATATCATCACGCTAAGACCAATAGGAGCGGATCACAGGTGAAAAATGTTTTAAAATCGGGATGTTTTTTCCTTTCGAGAACGCGAACGAAGTCGCGGGCAGAGGCTAGTAAGTAATAAAATTCATTGCAATCATTTTAAAAATATCTATCTGTCTATTTATATGCGTATATACGCTTCACTGCTAAAGTACTGCGTTTATGATAAAAACTCATCGAAACAATCAAAGCATTCAATCTTGGTTTAAAAAATCGGTTCACTCTCTCAACATTTATTGTAATTTTAATAACGATGCGTCGTAAGTACGAGAGAAAAGTAGATAAGTAAATGGACTTAATACATTCAGATGACTTCTTATTCATCACTGTTTATTTACATTAGGTTTCACGGGGACGGAGTCGCGGACACAGCTAGTATTTTTAAAGGTATTCTTATTGTCTTTTTAATTTATTCCATAAAACTTTTCAATCATTTTTTTTCATACAAATTTTGTCTTTACATTTACATAAACAGCAAATAAATAATTATTCTAATATGTACATACCTTCTGAAGTGATACACAGATATACAATCGGCAGTTGATGCTTTTTTTACACTGGCTTCTACCAGCGACTTCATCAGCGTGGTATATTAATTTGGGCTGACACGAACAGGCAGCGGAAACTCTCAAATGGAAAAAAAAAACGATTTTGAAAAATTCTTCATTGGTGCTCCGCTCCTATTGGTCTTAGCGTGATGATATTAGCCTATAGGCTTCTTTGATAAATGAGCTATGTAACACTGAAAGAATATTTCAGATCGAACCAATAGTTCCTAAAATTAGCTTGTTCAAGGAAACAAACTCTTCAGCTTTATAATATTCGTATAGATATTATTGTTCCTACGAGTAACAATTATTTTCTGTAATACATTTTACCGATAGATGTCGTTGTGGGTACGCCGGATGTAATATCAGCCATGCCTGTATGTACAACCCAATAACAAATAACTATTTTCCAATGTACTATTTGAATAATTAAACTGACCTACGATGTTATTCAATTTCGAATATCGACCACTGTATAATACTTATATTATTTTTGGCAATTAATTTTCTAGTAGTCTATTACTGCCATTGTCGGGTATGTAATGATATTACAAGTTTCTTGCGATCATTTCAATGAACTAACAAGATGGTGGCCGTCTTAGAAATTTCCTGGCAGTTTTTGTGGTAAGTCAGAATCCATACTCCGTGGTTATAATTCCCGCTCCACTTCACTAGTGCACAATAACCAAACTATTTTATGTAAAACACCACCCTTTTCTTTTTTTTTCGATATGACTACGCTATTGACCCAGCAAGGTCTTAACAGTTTCACCGGACTACTAAGGCGAGCACATAAGATATTCAACCGATTTTATTTGACAACTAGCTCAAGAGTGCACGGCACACCTCGGCTTGGGCTGTTGCCTGACATTAGGAACTACTCGTCCGAGTTGAAACATTATTTTAGGTTCAATAGCTCATTGATCGTGGAAGGCTATATATAATCACGCTAAGACCAATAGAAGTGGAACATCAATGAATAACGGTTCAAAATCGGTATTTTTTTTAGCGTGAGTGGAAAGTAACTATTCCACGAGAACAATGTCGCAGGCAGAAGCAAGTATAATATCCGCTATATAAGATTCCTAAATCCCTCCAAAAATTCCTGTATAATATTTATCTTTTAAATTAAATAGTCATAATCCAGGAACGTTACGTTTCTTTTTATGCACACTTACCTTCATTATTAACCTGTTGTGCTATTAATTAAATGTAAAGTACGTCCTGATAAATTCCAGTGAATTCCAAGCAATATAATTCACGGAACGCGACTAAATTTCACGCTCAGAATTTCACGTGTCCGCCGCGATGTGCAACCGTTTTGGACAGATTCACACATACTGGCTTGCACTCGAGAAATACCGGATTTTCCTTGTTTACTATTTAACTGGACTTATAAATTATAATTACTAAGAACACCAATTTACTACATAGTATTATTTGTTATTCTCAAGTTGAGTATTTTTGTAGGTTGTAGAGCCACGCTGAAGCTATTATTGGTTTCAGCATGAATGGGTCGGCTCGACCGGGGTAGCATCACCCTCTCACAGAAAACCGACGTGAAGTAACAGTGCATTGTTGCGTTTCGTTCGGTCAGTGATAGCGCCGGAGACTCATTTCCCCTCTCATATCCTCTCCCTTCCCCTCTTCTCTAACCTCTCTCCCTTTCTCTCCACTCCCCTAAACACAGGCTGGCAACGCACTTGCAACTCGTCTGGGGTTGCTAGTGTCTATGGACGGCGGTGATCGCTTAACAACAGGCGACCCACCGGTTCCTTTGCCTCCTATATGTTTGTTAGCTACCCACTTCCGGAACCGCTCGTTATTCAAGACTCGAGATACTAGCGCCACATATTAGAGATACGCATTGATACTAGCGCCAAGCGTCAACATATAAGAGAGACACATTAACACTAACGCCATTTTACTAAAGATACATAAATGAGAATTATTATAATTATATAGATTTCAATGAGACATTTAAATAAGAATTGATATTGTTCGTTTATTACTTGCATAGTAATTGCTTTGACTTCCATAGTTTCACCTATAAAGGGCTAGATGTCTCTACTCAACACACATAATAGTATGTCTAAACATATTTCAGATACATAAATAACAATGATTTTATATAGAATTTATGTATGTAAATAATATTAATTTGTTCGTTAATTATTATCTTTGTGTTACTTAAAACATATAGCAGAGTTATAAGTAAATGGTAATTGCTTTGAGTTATATAGTTCGACTTATAAATTATATAGTTCGGTCTATAAAAGGCAAGATGTCGATGTTATCTTGGCATTCCTTTGTGAATTGTACTGTAAGCCGTAACTATGGGCAAATAAAGAGTGAAAGTAACTACTTAGTATTTATTGGCATCCTGACTGCATCGACTATGTCCTATACACCCTGCTAACATGATATAAAAAATGGAACCAAAGATAGACTGTAGACTGTATCGAAGATATACTGTAGAAGGTAGACTGTATCAACTATTTAGCTAAATATTGAATGAACATTAATAGTTATAACAAACATTGAAATGAATAATGTATACGACAAATGTATGAAATTTACACAATATTAAGTATAAGAACTGTTAGCTGACCAGCGCAACTTCGTCTGCGTAAAATCAGTTATCTACCGGTTCCAATTGTATTTCCAAACTCCAAAAATAAACCAAGAACCCGATTACAGAGACTTCTACAGTTTTCACTAAACTTGTAAAACCAAATAATTCAGGGGCCCACTCAAACACATACCTAGTAGATTTAGTGAATGACTGCATGTGTAGAAGAAATTTCTATGAGATAGACGTAGCGCCATCTGTCATTAAGAATCATCGATAAACTCGTTTTTTTTTTAAAATACGAACGACCATTGAAACATTTGTTGTTCATACAAGGATACTAAAATTACGAATATAAAATTCGAGGGTTGGTTAGGAAATGAAATTTTAAGGTTATAGGTATGTTTGGATGGCAAATAAAAAAATAAAAAAAAATTACAAACCAAAAAAAACCAGATAGAAGCGCCTTAATCACTTAAAGGTATAAAATTATACTTAACGACCTATTCTAATACCTACCAAATATATATTTAAAATTTCATAAAAATCGAATCAGCCGTTTTAGAGGAATTCAACCACAAACACCGCGACACGAGATTTGTATATTTTTTTTTTATCGAAGCACGACATGGTGACTGCACTATGCCTGATGTTAAGCATAGTACAATCCAAAAACATCGGCAACCACCGAGAGACAGATTATCCATGGCCGGTCGCCGCTGTCATGCCGCCCATAACAGAGTCACCCGGTACTGGATATGCACAAGCTGATCCCGAAACGCGACGCGTAGAAGCGAGTCACTATGACGGGCCTTTTCGCCATATGCATGGTGGTTGCGACCCAGTCGGGCTGTAAAACCTTACCACCCCGCTTTCGCCATTGCCTCGTTCGTTATTCAGCAGGGTGCACCACGTGCAGGTGAGGTTGGCTTGGGTGTCTCAAGTCTTAAGATGTTACTCAACACGCCTTACACCCCAAAAGATTTAAATGATAATTTACAAGTATTCAAAATAATTACGTTGGTAGTATAGCGAGTTGACGTAACTTAAAAATTGATTAGTTTAAGAAAATATCTATCTAATACCTTTAAACGAGCAATTCTTGTATATTTTTATATTTGTATATATTCATGTTCTCGGAGATGGCGTTATCTATTTCCGTGAAATTTAGTATGAAGGTAGTTTCGGGGACGATAAATTGATCTAGCTAGATTTTATTCATAGAAAACTTTTTTTACTAAGATTTCAATCAAAAATGTTTTTAAAGAACCGAGCTAGGCTCGGTCGCCCAGGTACTTATTATTATCGAACATAGCAGGACGTAAATGCTAGTATAGAGTAAAAGTTAGTCAGACATGACCCTTATCATTACTGAAATAGTTGGCGGCGGGCTGTGTGCGCTCGTCGCTGCATAAATTATGCGGTTGTCTTGACCTTTCAGTGTTATACTCATATATGTCATGTTAGTGTATCGTACTATGTTAGAATACTATGTGTTTGCGGGATTTAAATAATCCTAATAAGATATTCTATTTCTTTTTTTTTTTGGTACGTTCTGTACATTTATTTGTTAGTGTTTTAATACTTGTTTGTTATTACTAAACACTAGAAATAAATTACGTTCTGAATAGAAAATTCTAGACCTGTATTTTACATTCTAAGATATATTCTAAAGATTCAAGTTATTCCTTTGCAAGTTATTTTTAAATAGTTAACGTGCCTCTGTGTCCTTGTCGGTTCAGACAATGAACCACTAAATGATTTAAATTTTTTATATTAGGTGTATAATTTGGCCAGATTATACTATCTAATATTATAATTGAGAATGTGAGTTTGTTTGTTACGTCTTCACGCTTTAAATACATCTTTATCTGTATGGTACAAACCGACGAACCGATATGTAAAAACGTATAATAAAAGTTGTAAAAGGTACAGAAAAGGCCAGAGGACACCTTTCGTCTAGAAAAAAGTATTGTTTCCAAAATACAGGTTAGGTATTCATTTCTTGAAGAGATTGCAAATTTTATATACATAACTAAGGTTTATACATTTATGCATTGGATGAATTAAAAAAAGTCGTTAATATACATATATAACTTATAAATCGATAACTTAAAATATAAAATGTCATTCGGGGGTTTTTGGCGGGATTTCAGACTGTCATGTAGTGGATTTTATATTTTATTCATAATCTTGTGTTACTTGACTCTATTGTATAAAGTTGGTGGTGTTTTATGTAATATGGTTAGTTTATTATGCATAAGTGAAGTGAATGAAAAATAATACCACGGAGCATGTAATTCTGAGATGCCACAAAAACTCCATGGAAGGTTCTAACAAGGGAGCCACCATCTTGTTAGAATGTTGATTCACACGACGCTTGATATTGAAATAATCGTACGAAGCTTGTAATATTATTGACTACGTGACAATGGCAGTAATAATCTGAACGGTTGATTGCCAAAAATAAAGTAAAAAAAAATAAAAAGTGTCATTCATAAGGGCATAGAAGTGTCAAAGTTTTTATCTGTCAAATAGTAATGTAGATTAAAAATTCAACACAGACAAAAATACAGTTTCGATGTCAAGATAATCACTTACTGCTGTAATTTATATGTATCCGATTATAA
>JACEII010000017.1:1780799-1813850 GCA_014332785.1 Antheraea mylitta | reverse complement strand
CCTAGCAACACTGTTATATAATACCGTTTTTATCAGCTTTTCATCCACAGTTCATTTTGCAGTGTAATGTAAACAAATTCTTTGCATGTTTAAGTCATATTTATTTCTTGGTATGTCTGAAAAGCAAATTATAGAAAGTTAATTCTAATATTATAAACAACAAAGTTAGTATATGTTTCTTACGTTTTTACGACTCAACTGTTACGTAATACAAAAAATATTGCAATCTAGTACGGAGTTTCTGACGTTTCCAGTATAATCTCTATTTCCGTGTATGTCACAAGAATTCTTCGACATCTTTAAGCTTGCGGCTTCCAGAATCTATTCCAAGGATCTTCCTCTGAACACATTTAAAGAAAGTTACGAAGAAGTTATTACGTTAACTGGAGATTCGAGTACCAGTACTTTGGCAATGTTGCATAGGTTATAAATACTTTTGTTTTATTGGAAGACGTAAGTGCTGTTGGGCTTAAGCCCTATTTATCTTTATTTCTGGACTGTTTATATTGTGAAGTGAGTTTAATATAGTTAATAATATGACAGGTCATATGCGACAGGTTCACGGTACGTTCTACAACTGTCTTCCAAAAGTAAAGGATCTCAGTTTCCTTAGAATTATGGCCCGAATTAGGCTTAGCTATATAGATACGTACTATAGTTACCATTTAACGTAAGATAATCATATTTCTTTAGTTTTAAAAACAGATCACGATAATATTATAAACCGAGAAACTTTGTGAGGTAAAAATTTTTTTTTACACTTTACGCAAAAACTATGAAAAGGTCTTTGATCATAGTTCGATTTTACTTTGCAATAATATTTTTTTTAGCAAAATAAAAACAAATAGTCTAAATTATAATAATTCTGTTTCAATTGACCATGATATAGCGATAAGTTTCAAGTCAGTTTGAAAAATTTTACCATTTGAAAGCTATCTGAGCGTGGTTTGCGTAAATAGAGTAACACGAAGACATAATATGGTATAGTTAATAATCAAAATACAAATAAAGTCGGGGGTACCTGCTTGTCTCTCGTAAATAACGCATTTATTCTTGTGCAATATTGATCTGTACTGATGTAATACTACAGAAATTTATTAAAATATCAAGAAAGATGTTAACAGCCTCGGGGTAAATAGTCACGTCATAATAATAACACTTAGTGAAATTACTTATTTAAAAAAAAAAAAACATATTTTATATAGTCAAAAGCATGTATTGTGATCATACTTGTTGTTCGTCATAGAATTTATAACATTTTCTGTGCCAACAAAACCAGATAACTAAAGAAACCTAGATGATATTTCACTGTAAAACATTAACTTAGCCCTCTCGATTATATTCTGACGTATATAATTTACAAAAATGGATCCTAAAATAAGACACCCGATTGAAAAATATTTTAATACCATCACAAGGTATCATTATTATGTTTTCTTTTTTATTTTCTTTTGCAAACTACCGATATTTTGGCACGTGTTAAACTTGATATTCCTCTCGCCACCAATGGATTATGATTGCGTTAGTGCGAATAACTTATCGCAGACGACAAATGTTTGTCCATGCGAAGAACCGCTTTGGAATAGAAGCTTATTCTCAGAAACGGTTCAGACGAAATATGGACTTTTGTGTGACGGATCTTGGTTGATCAGTTTTTCTCAGAGCGTATTGTACTTAGGAACTCTTATTGGTTCTCTGCTGTTTGGATTTTTGTCTGACAAGTGAGATATTTAAAAAATTACTTTTCATTTATGTTACAAAGCTTTTAAATTAGTACATTTGGTAGTAAATTTATTTTATCCCTCTTCAAAATGTTTATTGTATCGTTAGGGAATAATAGTAATTTGCTGTAAAGCGCCAAATAATTTAATATTTTGCCTAAAATCCTTTGAAAATAATGAATAACAAACTCAATGGAGAAAACTATGTGAATAGGCAGACTTGCGAGAACTGGAACACAGCCAAGTGGAATAAAACGAAGAAATAACACCTCTTTGTCCAAGTGACTACTTCATTATCATTAACCAATTTTGTACTATTTAATAATCTTGCTGTCTGTCTACTTTGTAATATTACTTAGTTGAGATATATTGAGTTACATTTAAATTAAGGCTTTTGAATTACAGATACGGTCGTCTCGGCATGTTTTGCATATGCTGTTTTATTATCGCCACTGCAGGCTGCTTAGTCACCGTTATGCCAACTATCGGCTCCTTCATTTCTCTACGCTGTATTGAGGGCATAGGAGTTGGAGGTTCCATAGTAACTGCTTATGTTCTCTGCGTGGAATATTGTGGAGTACAGAATAGAGAAATCGTGACAGCTTTATTCCACATACCGATCAATTTGAGTCATATAACTTTAGCTGGTGTTTCCTATCTCCTAAGGAATTGTGACCAATTTCAGCTAGCTCTATCGATTCCTGTGTTTTTCTTTGTTTTATTAAAATGGTTGTTGCTAGAATCTCCCAAGTGGTTGGTTGATAATGATCATATACCTGAGGCGTCAGCTGTTATGAAGAAAATTCTAATTTTGTAAGTATTATTTGTATTTCTGTAGACGAAAGAAACATTAATCTTATTCGTAAAAGAAAACTATTTTTAATTTAGTTGTGCATAAATTAATTTTCTACATTATGATAAATCCATTAATACTTACAAAGTAGATATTATATTAAAAAACTTAATTAGTCCACTTGTAAATATAATGAACTGCTTTGATAATACATCATATCAGGACCTATTTTTAATAGGTCAATATAGAATTACAGTACCCGTTGCAGAAAAGAAATAATGATCGTTTTTCTATAAAATTTCAGTAATCATCAACCGAGCGAAGATATAGTAGCAGAGATTCAAGAGTATCATCTCTCTGACAAGACTAAACGAAGAAATATAAAATTTTTGCAAATATTTCGACATAGGAAACTCAGTTTGAATCTTATATGCATGTCTTTTAACTATTTAGTTTGCGGTTTAGGATACTACGGTGTTTCACAGTACATTGGAAAAATGAGTGGTAATATCCACGCTAATGTAGCTATATCAGGAGCACTTCTATTACCTGGAACTTTAGCAGCTATATTTCTTTTGAAGTTTTTAAACCGAAGAACATTTTTAATGGTAACCAATTTCCTGTCAGGCTTTTTCATGCTTGTAACTATATTTATGCCATCATCTTTAGGATGGGCGAGAGTCATCACTGCATGTATTTCAAATACATTCTTTTTTATGTCGTTCATTATTGTATTTTTATACGGTATGGAACTATTCCCAACTTCAGTAAGGAATTCTGTGTTAGGATTTTTATCATTTTTATCTAGATTAGGGCAGATCGCTGCACCACCTATAAATTCATTATCGGAGACCTTATCGGGTATAATTTTTGGAGTAATGGCTATCTTTGCTGCAGTCTTGTGTTATCCGTTACCAGAAACTAAAGATTCAGAATTGCCATCATCTTTAGAGGATTTAAAATTATTGAATCGGAAAAGGACTACAACAGATGATCAAGGCGTTAGAATGTCTTAAATTGTAAAGCTAACGATTTTGTGCAACTAGGTCTATTAATCTTTTTTTTTTTATTGTAGCACGGCAAAGTGACTGCACTATGCCTGATGGTAAGCACAGTACAATCCAAAAATAATAGCGACCACCGATTGACACACTGTCCATCGCCGGTCGCCACTATCATGCCGGCCTGTAATAAGCTGGATATGCACAGGCTGATCCCGAAACGCGACCCATAGAAGCGAATGACTAATACGGGCCTTTTCGTTATATGCATGGTGGTTGCGACCCAGTCGGGCTGTAAAACCCTACCACCCCACTGTACTATCTTTAGTACTATACTAGGTTTTCATAAAGAAATATTATCAAATTATATTTGAAGATATTCCATTTTCATTTCTGAAATAATCTTCATAGAATTGAATTGATATTTTTTTGTTATATTAAGGTAAATTGAATATTAAAATACTGCCTAAATTAAGTTTTTTTAATATAATATACTGTGGGACGCATGAGCTCAGTCGACACCTGATGGAAAGTGAGGACGAGGCCTAGGATGTAACGCGTTCACACAGTAAATGCTTATTCACTTTTTTTTTAAGTGAACGGAATTTGGAGGAACGTAAAGATGTATAAATTGTATAATATTTGAAATATCAATTTTGTGATTAACTTGAACTACAATTAAATTCTGTGTTTTGATTATGAAACCTTCTCACCGCATTCATTAAGTATATTAACAATATTAGAACCACAAATCTTAACGAGGTATGACATAACTTTGCTAATGTGATTTGGGCGGATCTAAAGAGCCATCTATTGTCGGGCCGGGTCAACTGCGCCTGAATTAACGTACGCCCCGCGGGTCAATCGCAAAGGCCCTCGTGTTCGGATAATACCGGGTTTATAATGGACGCAATTGATTTATAGTTGTCTAATAGGATTTAGGTGAACTTTGAAGGGGAGCTGTCCGTGTTCTGTTTAGATTGTAATCCGTGGTTACGAGGGTCCTTAATGCACTATCTATGTGTAATTTTCTAAATGTATATACTAACTTACTCTTTTAGCATATACAAACTTATCTAGTATTTTACAATTATATGACTGTATAAATTTTTACTGCATGTATGCTTTACATCCTAGGCATCATCTTCACTTTCCATTAGATATAACTGAATCCAAGCAATGTATAGCATATTATTATAAAAGAGCATTTGTTTTGTTATGCTTAGATATATTATCAAATTAATTAAGGGAATAAAAACTTTTTATTAATCGATTTTGGTGTGTCTCATCTAAAAAGTTAAAATTAATGTCATAATACCTTATAACTTCGAGTTGCCGGCAACGCGTATTGCGGCCAATAAAAACTTTTTTCATTATCCCCCGTACACGGAGCTTATTGAAAATAACAGTGTCGCTTTTGTTTTATTGTAAATTGCTTCTGCTCGATATAGAAAAAGTGTTTTTATATATAGGTGTTAAATTGGTATCTACGAGCTGGCTCACTTCGAAAACTTTGGAGAATAAACGTAAGTTACTCTCCATAGATAGTGGGTTCATATTTTACGTAGAGCATAATACTCTAGCCTATCCACCTAGGCTCGTATCATATACCTACTGCTTGGAGTTAGATCAATATGTTTGTGAAGAAATCTATATGATATAAAAGGAATAAGTAGTAAATTCTTTTGCTCTAAGAATCTGAATTGAATTAACCTGTCGATCTATTTAACTTAAAATAGTTATCATCATATGTATCATATTTACACAATAGCTTAATTGATTCTTGTTATTCGATAGTGAGAGCGTGATTATATGACCGAATATTTTACACAAATAACACATGGAAAGGAGGAGTACAAGAAGGTAATTACAGTCCCAAAACACATTACCGAATTTGCGAATATGAGTTGAAGCAACATTTCAAGCAGGTTTTAATGTCTAAAACCTTTTTATATTGTGGATCAATATGTGAACGATAGTGATGTCTGGAAATGACGCCTAAATCTGTGCATCTGCCAAAAAAGAATTTTACTACGTTTGTGTAAACATGTATGATGAAAAAATAAAACAGATCGAGTATCCGGCCGATGCCGGTGACTGCATCGTCTTCCGAACCAATTGTACTTTCAACGTTCATTAACACGTTCTCAGGGGCTAAATTTAATAAAATATTTCCCATTTTAATTTAAAAAGAGAAAGGAATGCAAATAAGAAATATAATTTCAAAGTCCATTAACAGAAACATCGCACATCACTTTCCTCTCTGAAAATAATCCTCTTTTACATTGTTTACTAACGAAAAACAAGAATTAGATAGCAATTTGCCCGTCAACAACTTAAAATTCTGGTCATGTATTGAAATCTCCTAACAACGTAGTAATTACACGAGACGTGAAGGTAGGGGCACAGAGGGAGGAGCCTACGTTAAAAAAATAAATAAATTTCTTTAACGGAACGTGACTGAAATAGGTAAATCGGTAAACAATAAGCTATGAATTTTATTTTCCGTCGTAAAATGTTTCTTGCAAATAAAACGTTATGGTCTTGGACAGTAAAAACGTTATGGGAGGTGCTCGGGGCCATCTATCTCGCGGAATGTAGGGGACACAGTTCTGCTGTAACATTTAGTACCTTCATATTCTTTTATTAAAAGGAAAACTACGGTTTCTGTCGCCCTTGTTGTCTAAATATCAAATAAATCCATGGATTACGGAAGTGTTGCCTTGGAGCAAGTTTGTGCTTACTGTTAAGTATGCTTTACTAAGTGACGATGGTGAACTAATCAAGGACCCATCAAGATCTGTAAAACCATCAGTTAAGTTCACGTCTTATATTCAAACGTTTAACTTACGTTTCAATTTATTCCCAACAAATAAAAAAAAAAAACAGAAGTGAATGAGATAAAACTTCTGTATGTACCAACGATATCTAATTTTTTTTTCTTCGAAATGACTACACTATTGACCTACCCATTCTAACAGCTTTACCGGACTACTAACGATTGCTGAAGTGTTTAACTCTTGTGCCGCAATTTTTACATAAGTTGTTTTAAAAGGTAATCTGATTACCTGTTGATTTTTGAGTTCACAGATATTTACAACTTAATCTATATTAAATTTCGGTAATTACAGATCTAAATTAAAGACAACAATCTTATTGTGTAAATAATTTGTTTGAACGTATTGTACCATTGGCAAAATTTATACTCTCCTGACTAATTTCCATTCCTAAAATGGAATTTCTCATCCGATATACTTAAAATATAATTACTTTCTTAGCTTTAGCGAGTTAGTATCTACAGCTATCACGTTTAATTTAATCATCTTTTTCATTACCAATAATATTTAACCTATTTTTATCATATGCGATAATAATAGAAGTTACAAGAGATGGGAATCTGTTATCCGATATCCAATTAGCAACTTTTCATAAACTTTCATTATTATAATTTCCTAAGTTATGGTAAATTGCAATATTCTTATTAAATAATGTTAAAAATAAACCTGTTATATTGAATTTTATAACTCCGTTACATTTCTTTAGTATTAATTGCGTGCTGGTAAGGTCTTTTCTAAGTCTGCCCGACTACCTAGCACCCTCAAGTTGAAAATCTATCGCTAAACATCTATTAATGTATTCCGGTAGCTGCACTAAAGTATACTCTAGGTGTGGTACGGTGAAACTGTTAAGATCTTGCTGGGTCAATAGCGTAGTCAGTTCGAAAAAAAAACACCTCTAGGATTAGCATATTTACTACCTTAGATCACTTCGTCATTTAATTTTAGATGAGATTATCGTCATATACTTAATCCTATAAATAAAAGGCGTTACGAAATATAGTCATCGTGGTAGTTTAGTGGTTTGAAGTCGAACATAATTTCGAAGACCGCCGGTTGGAACCCTAGCATATATCAACAAATTTTGCGGAATTCACGTACATTTATTAATTTAATTTGGTAACACTAGTAGCTGACGGTAAAGGAAAATACCTTAAGGAGACCTGAACCTGAGAAATGTTCCTCTAATACTACTATATGTGGCTGATGTTGTTGAAAATGGCTGATGTTAATTTTCTGTACAAGTTAGTTCATGGACACGTAAATGCCCAGAGATATTAAAAAGACTATCCTTCTGTGAACCTTGTCCATCAAGTCGTTTGTGTAATTGAAAAACATTTACCTTACCACAATCGAGAACAAATTTTAGTCGGCATTCTCTCATTTATCGAATGTGTTCGTCGTATAATAACATTCAAAAAGACATAGATTTCTAGATTGAGAAATCTATTATCCTTTAGCCTCATTAAAAACTAAATTAAAACAATGTATCATAAATTCCCTTGAAATTATTTTAAACATTTTTCTTCATCTTTGCTTTTGTTTATGTACAACTGATTGTATTATTTTTACTTATAACTGTTAGTATTGGTTGCTTTTATTTTTTTGTTTTTGGAATTGAAGATTTCATTTTTGCAAGTTCAATTTTAAATTTAGTTAATCATTCTATATTTTTCTTACATAAGCACCGTTTTAATAATTTAAGCGGTGTTTACGTCTAATACTAAATAATTAAAAAAAAAGTACAAATGTAGATTCCTTAGAGTTTGAACTCTGACGTTATGATTATGCCTATATCTTCTTTGGGGAAGAGGCTTATGGCCCTGCAGTAGGTCTCTTATAGGCTGATGATGATAATGATGACAGGAATGGAGACAAATGAGTATCAACATAGCATTGAATACACATAATTATATTATCTTAAAAAACCTTACATTATACTTTAACGGTAAATGTTACTTAACATGCAAAGTTATAACAGCTATATTTACTATATTTTAGTCTACATCATTATTTGTTGTTAGTCGACAGTGATGAGGCCGCACTCTCTCACTACTTGCTCCGCCGATACTGGGTTTAGAAACACTGGAAATATTAAACAAATGTATTGTTGTAGATTGATTGATTGATCGAGGCTGAAAAAACACACTGTAAAGAGAATTGAACGTTTGATAATTAAAATGCTAAAGCGACGCAATATAAATAACAAAAATATAAAATTGCATATTTTTAGGTTTTAAAGATCTTTGACACTAGAATTATATATTTATCATGCTATTTCAATTCCTCAGTTATAAGTACTGATTTATTATTACGAGTACTCGTCTAGTGGCCGAACTTCGACCATAGAGAAAAAAAATAGTTTTCAATTTTGTTATTGATAACACTATAGTTCATCTATAGCTACAAAATAATAAAGAAGGAAGAAAATCGGTTGATAGAAAGAGAAGAGTGAGAGAGGTATTTTTACCCGTTTCCCAACCGCATATTTATATATGGACAAGTGCTCGTCCAGTGGTTGAACTTCGAATATAGAAAAAAATCTTTTTTTTATACAGCTCAAGCTCGTCAATGACTACTAGAGAAAAAAGGAATAGAGAAAATCAGTTCAGAAACAGTGTAAGAAGATATTATTCCGTTTCCCTATAGCCTATTTATATATAGGTATAGATGTTTTCATTTAATTGCATAACAATTTCATAGTAAACCTGTTTACTATTTATACTCATTTACAAGAATTTTATAATTCATGTTAGTAGTCCATAAAGCAATGCACATGAAACAGATACCGTTTAATAAAAACTAAATAACATTAGATCAATGTTATACTGAGCTAACTTCTATCGATTTACATTATTTTGAATTCAACAAAACAAACTTACTTGTACTACCGTTGAACAAGTCCTGATCAGGAATGATACTAGCTGCTGCGATGGCTGCCTCGTCCAAGACAATCACCTGTAAAATTACAAATATAATATCGGTATCGTATAGTACACGTTTGTGTTTAAAGTAACTATTGAAAACATTCAGTAAATACTTCGTGCTTCTCCCCTAATAAGCCCCTGTGGGTGTTCGAAGCATTCCTCGGCTCCCTGCAGGGAGCTGTCAGGCGGCTGTCGCCGCTCCCCGTGGTCCTCATCGGCTATTTAAACGCTAAATCGAGGATTTGGGGAGCGGCTGCTACGGACCTGAGGGGCATGGCCGTTGAGAAGTGGGCGGCCAAAGTAGGGTTGTCCCTCCTCAACCAGGGAGACGTCCACACGTGCCTGCGACAGAACGAGGGGTCTGTGGTAGACGTTTCGTTTGCTACTCCGTCCTTCGCACGCCATGTCCCGGGGTGGAGGGTGCTTGAGGAGGTGGAGACCCTATCAGACCACCGATATATTAGGTTCGTGGTCTCCACCTCACAAGCCGGAACTGGCACCCGCCCCCGGAGGGGTGCAAAGTTCCCCTGCTGGGCAGTGAGTCGTCTCAACCGCGAACTAGCGGAAAAGGCGGCCATCGTCCAGGAGTGGGCCATGCCCCCCCGCAGGACGATGTCGATGTGTCCGCAGCCCGCCTCCGTGGGGCCCTCACGAAGGTTTGCGACGCATCATTGCCACGGAGCATAAACCGCCCAGACAAACGGGCGGTGTACTGATGGTCGCCGGAGATAGCCGATCTCTGTGCGGCCTGCTCCGCGGCCCGGCGGCTGTTCGGGCTGAGGTGGAGGCCCGGCTGTATGGCAGCTACAGGGAGTGCAGGAAGACCCTGCAGGCTGCCATCAGCCGGGCGAAATAAGTGGCATGGGAGGCGCTGTTACAAACGGTGGAGGGAGATCCTTGGGGGCCCCCGTATCGGATCGTATGCAAGAAGTAGCAATCCTGGGCACCCCCGGCGACGGAGATCCTCCAGCCGGAGGTGGTGGCGAAGGTTTCGTGGGAGACTTGTTCCCCGAGCCTCCACTGCTATCTGCTCCTCCCATGCCTCCACCTCGGGCGGAAGTTGGGGAGGTGTCTGGCGGCCCTCTCCCAATTACGAAAGAGGAGATGGGGAGGGCTGTCGAACGCCTCCTCAACCGGCTGAGAGCGCCCGGCTCTGACGGGGTCCTGGATCGGGTGCTCGGCCTTGCAATGGGTCATCTGGGGGGTGGCTTCGAGAGCTATTCGACCGGTGCTTGGCGGTCGGTCAGTTCCCGAATCCCTGGAAGCTCGGGCGGCTCTGCCTGATCGCGAAGGTGGGCCGCCCTCCGGACTGTGCGTCCGAGTATCGGCCCCTCGTCCTGCTGGACGACGTCAGGAAGGTGCTGGAGAGGGTCGTCTCTTCCCGAATCGTCCAGCACCTGGAGTGTACCCAGTCTGCCTCTCTATAGGTAGGAGCCCGGCGGCCACCTTCCGCCGGGCGGACTGTTGGGGCGGCTCTACAAAGTTGAGTAGCAAGTACGATCCCTTGCCGCCCCAACAATTATGGTCTGATGGTTTTAGTCCGTGCGAGCTGGATATAACCCACCCTCTCCTCCGGAGGGTGCGTATCTATAAGGGATTTCCCCACGTTAAAAAAAAGGAGTTTCCACTCACGACCTTTGGAACTACATCTACCTCGTTATATGTGACTGTTAACTATGGATTTTTGCACTATACTTTGGATATGTATACTAAAAGAAAATCTTATTTACCTTTGGAAATTCAATAATAGTAGCCTTATGAATAGAACCAGCAACTTCAACATCTTGTGTTTCGTTTCTTAGTGGAAGTAGGTCGATAGCATTCGCAGCCAGGGACCAGAGGTGACCAGCGCCTTGTGAAGCTCTAGCGCCTTTACGAAAGTGTGGATTGATTGAGAGGTTGTGTCGGACGGAATTCTTCCAGCGTTCATCGTTAGCTTTGTAGAAGGGAAACCGATCGCTGTCGAAAATAAAACCGATAATATTAAGGCTAAATCTGATGAATTAAAATAAAGTTGTACAAATTTTGCCTTAGAATTTATTAAGGTACATAGAAATATATAAATTAAAATAAGTTTAACATTCTCGATGATGATGATGGCCCTACAATATCCTAGGAAACCGAAGTTTACAAAAAGAATAAAGGCTGACTATTTATATATACAGACTAATCGAAATAATTATAAATATACTAGCAATTTCCTGAGGCATTTCTAGCAATTTATAATGAATTAGAATAGACCTACTTTTTATATATTTACTAGTGTATTGTCATGTTGACGACCCTAAAATAAATAAATAAATTTCTTATCTAGTAATTATTTCCGACTACATTTTATATCTACTTATATAGAAGAATAGCCATTTATATATAGGAAAAATAAGAAGAGTTTTAAACATATTGCAGGAGTATTTGTTCCAAGTTCAAAACCAAAAATAATGTAACATTAATTTTTATGAGTGGTTCTAACTTAGTAGACGTACATTATAAATTTATCATGTTCGTATATATATACATATATATTATATATATATCCCATTCATGTTTTCGCGCAGTCTCCGGTAGGTTGTTCCCAACTGCCACTGTGCAACCGAGGTACTGAAAGGCGTTTCCGACAGGCATATTTGCAACATTTGTATCATTTTATATGTTTATTTTTTTGTATATTTATTACTTACTGCTTTCACGTTATAAATTCTGTTATAACACCGACTACACGTCTGTACATTACTTTGGGCCTCCATTGAAAATCAGCGCTGCAGTATAACCTAGTTGTGCTGCAGCACCTAGCTGAATGGGGGTGCCATTGTTGGATATATGTATTATACTAAGTTATGTATATGTTCCATTTGTTGTTTGTAATGTTATCCAGCAATAAAGACATTTTCTTTCTTCTTTTTTTCTAGCTGATTCACGGAAAAATGACCGATATTCATACACATTTTCGACCATTTTAGGGTTTGAATTTCCAAATATCCTTGCTGAATTCTCATCTAAGAAATCCGTATGCAGATTTTCACACATCTAATATCTATACTTTGGGCTCTTCGTTCATATGTGGTCAACCAATCTATTAATCTTTTATATATATATAACTCTTTGCAAATCGCTTATGTACTGATGACAAAGATCACTTAATCCATTAACCCAACATCAAGAGACTAACAAAGCGTTTAAATTTACAATTAAATACCAACAAAACAAGTGTAACCGAATTAAAAATGACAAAAGCGCCCCTAATAGCAAATCGTTTGACACCGGACGTCGTGGTAATAGTCCGGAGGGTACTCGGGTGCACGGGCCGTTCCGCACCAATCGATCAACGGTGCCGGGCGGTGTGCGGTACGACCGCTCCAGCCCCAGTCGGTGAAATATGCCCACCTCATTGATATCCCACGGTCTTGCTAGAACTGTGTGGAACATTCCATATTTTATGTAACCAAATCACTTGCATACGACATGAAATTTTGTATCGAATTGTTAAACTTCCATTAAACCATATGCGATCTTATCTACGACCTCTGACATCGAAGAGGTCCAAACGTTTTGTTTTCTTTACTACAAGTTAAAGTTCCTCAATCCTGTAGTAAATTGTTAAAAGAAGAATCAAACACAAGTCTTAGAAATTCGGATATACCCTTGTAATTTTACCTCCATACAATTAAAGATAGGACAAAGATAATTACACTTATAAAAATCCCTGCTTCGTTAGAAAACCAAGATAGCTCCACATTAAAAACCAAAATATAGCATTTGACAAATTTTTGATTAATCTACAGGGCCCGTGGACGTTATCCCGGCCTAAGAATAAAAAAAAAATCTTGACAAATTATTTACCAACACTTTCCTCATGGATCACTATATTTACTGGTGAATACCGCTTAACAATTCATTCTGTAGTTTTTGTTTATCGCAAACAGACAGATGTGGCAGAGGACTTTGATATGAAGTTATTATTAAAAATTACGCTCAGATTAAATCAGAATTTCGAATGTGTCATTGAATTTTTAATCATAATGGATACGTATAGATTGACATATCTACCGGATTGTCTGTATTTTCGACATACTCTATAGGCAGATTGAGAACATTTGTGAGTATTAAGGGGCAAGCGATATTAATGAAATTTGAGAAATTATTAAAATTGTACAAAAAGTCGTAATGGTTAATTAGCAAAAACACAAAATTGCAAAAAAAAAAAAAAAACACAAATTATTTGGATTACACACGTAGATCCCAATAACAAAACTTATAATACTATAAATGCAGCTGGTAATGGATTATATATAAAAACAATTTCCAACATGACACCAGCTTTACTTGAGCAAACATGAAAATGATAATAAATTAATAAAGGCAAGTCCTTCGTTTCCGGAACAGTGAGCAAGGGGATTACTCGATGTCAACACGAATAAAATTGATAACTGCGAGTGTTTCGATAAAGATTAATAAATTAAAAAACGGTGATTTTTGTACTGTAATTTCTGTCACAAACCGATGTCCTACAGTTGTAAGCCAGTCGAATAAGTATCTAGATACCGACCTAATTTCTTTTTACTAAAGGCCACCAATTCTCTAATATTATAAAGAGGTAAAGTTTTTGAGTTTGTGAGGTTGTACGAGGTAATCTCAGGAACTATTGGTCCGCTTTGAATTCTTTCAGTGTTAGGCAGTTTATTTATCAACGAAGACTATAGGCTGTTTATCATCACGCTAAGACCAATATGAGCAGAGCACCAATGAAAAATGTTTAAAATCGGGTTCCTCTTGAGAGCTTCCGTTGTGTGTTAGTGTTAGCCCAAAATAACTATTCCCCGCGGACGAAGTCATGGACAGAAGCTAGTGTTAGATATAACGCTCAGTAATACTCTATTGTTATCAACTTTAGCCCCCAATGTACTCTAAATGACATTTTGTACGTAGTAGAGCCACGCTGAAGTTATAACTGTTTTCAGCATGAATGGGTCGGCTCGACCAGCGTAGTACCACCCTCTCACAGAAAACCGGCGTGAAGTAACAGTGTTTGCATTGTTGCGTTTCGTTCGGCAAGTGAGATCTCCGGAGGCCCAAATCCCTTCTCCCTCGCTTCTTTTCCTTCTCTCCCCCACCCAATTAGTAGGCTGGTAACGCACTTACGACTCCTCTGGTGTTGTTAGTGTCTATGGACGATAGTGGTCACTTAACATCAGGTGACCCATCTGTTTGTTTGCCTCCTATTATATAAAAAAAAAATCAAAAATTACCCTATTATGTATTAACGAAACACACATAATCACATTATTTTGTACACAGAAAGCTTTTATGAGAATAGAAAGACACTATCATTAATAATCTATATATAAATAAGCAATAGAGAAACGGTTAAAAACAAAGAAGGGACTCTTTGTTTCTCAGGCGAATTCCTTCATTCTTTCTTTGCTTAGTAGCTAGTGTACAGCTTTAGTGTTATCATGAAAGTCGAGGTAGTTACAAGGACTGCTGACAGAAGTAAAAACTCAAAACAATAAAATAAAAATGATCTGTTTTTAATGTTTTTACTAATTACGGTGTGGATGACAATATTTACATTTTAAAATTTATTCATTGAAATTGTTAACATTAATGTAGTTTTTATATTTATTTGCACTCGGAGCAATAATTGTATACATTTTTATAAAGTATATTAATCAATCACACGTATGATGAACTGCAAAATACATACATCTATACTAATATTTAAAGAGGTAAAGTTTGTGAGTTTGTGACGTTGTAATGTTGTGACGTTGTAGGGGGTAATCTCGGAAACTAATTGTCCGATTTGAATAATTCTTTCAATGTCATATAGCTCATTCATCGACAATGGTTATAGGCTATATATCATCACGCTAAGATCAATAGGAGCAGAGCACAGATGAACAATGTTTCAAAATCAGGATGTTTTTTCCCTTTTGAGAACTGCTGCGTGTTAGTGTTGGTGTTAGTGTATCTATTCCACGCGAACGAAGTCGCGGGCAGAGGCTAGTAGTACATATACACGGGTCCCTATACTACGTGTCGCTAGTCTGACGCAAGCCGCGCAAACGCAATGCGGACAGTCATGCATACGTAGCATGTCATGACGCGAAGTTTTAATTTCGAAAAATGGTAATTATTTTTATTAATGGTTGATTCGACCACTGGACGATTAATAACGAGCAATTAATAAGTGTTGATTGTCAATAGCTTTCGTTACTGTAGTCGTGGGACATTCTATTGCCAGTTTATGGTATTCGGTGATCTCTTCTAGAAAGATCTTATGTAAACTACAGTTCAATATTAAGCAAGTCAGCATTGTTACACAATAAGGGTGTAAGGGATGTCGAGTTACATCTTAAGACTTGAGACACCCAAGCCAACCTCACCTGCACGTGGTGCACCCTGCTGATCAACGAACGAGGCAATGGCGATAGCGGGGTGGTAGGGATTTACAGCTCGACTGGGTCGCAACCACCATGCATGTGGCGAAAAGGCCCGTCATAGGGACTCGCTTCTTCGCGTCGCGTTTCGGGATCAGCCTGTGCATATCCCGTACCGGGTGACTTTCGTCATTATGGCCAGCATGACAGCGGCGACCGGCGATGGACAATCTGCCTCTCGGTGGTTGTCGATGTTTTTGGATTGTACTATGCATAACATCAGGCATAGTGCAGTCAATTGTCGTGTCGTGCTTCAGTAAAAAAAAAAAAAACGTGGTCCACCTTGCTAAATTAACAGCAACAACATGACCCGTGCAGTAGAAAAATTGTTATGAAATTCCTACTGCTAGAAATCCCAACTTTTTAAAAATCACCTAATAATTTTTAACATGATATGTTGCTTCATGTCGACAGATTATGATCTCTTAAAAGTCGTTACTAGCTCAATACAAAACTGACTTTGTATTAATTTTCCAGCTTCCAAAAGCAGTTTTTTTTTGCAATGGTATCATCACTAAAGTTTTTATTAATGTAGAAGTAAATATTCCGAAAAACATCTCGTTTTTTTATTTTGCATTGGTGATTTTTCATTGACATAAAGCTACGACGTAATTTAGTTACGGAAATAAATCTGATCTGGTATTTTAGATCGATTGATGACCGATTATAAACAGATCAATACGCACATGTGATGAATATTTTATACCTTTTTTTTTTTCGAGAATATCTATTTATTTTCATTTGCAATTAAAAGGTTAAAAAATATGTTTCTATTAGAGAAGCAATACTACCAAAGATAGAGGCTAAATTTATGTACCACAATAATCTTTTTGGACGCTCTAAGCATAGGTATAAGTCCGGGTTTGTATGTAATATGGTGAGGAGTTCAATACAAAAAAATAATTAAAATATTTTATGGATTTAAAATTGTCATTAATTCTTCTTTAACATTATTCTCTGTTATATATATATACTACATCTATAATTTTTTTTTCGAATGACTACCTTATTGACCCAGCTAGGTCTTAACAGCTTCACCGGACTACTTCGTAAATCTATAAATAATACATCTTTATACTATATTATAATACATCTTTATACCTAAATTTCTTTACGCAACTACACTAATGGGTTTAAAAGTTAGGCGATAACGTTCAAATATAGGAACCAACTGTACTCATTATGTATGTATAAATTTGTCTCTTGGAAACGTTAGTGTATTTTAATTATTTTTAATAGGGCTTACAATTTAAAAGATAATATGGTATAGAAATCTCGACAAGCCTTCCCATTGTATTGTCACAGAATAGAATATGGAAGTAAAGATTCCAAGTTAGAGTAATCACTAAGTACTGTGGTTGAAAATACAATCTATCTCAGCACAGTCCCGAGCGATAGCAACCTATTTGTAAATTAACTCAAGATAGTGCTTTTTGTCTAAAGTTGGTTATATATTATGTTATAGTTTATAAATTAATTGAATATATGTAATATTTTCCATTATAAAGGAGTCTTAATCAAAACTTAGTATTAACTTAGAATTATAATATATAATTATATTAAAAGGAGGTGAGGATAACCTCCAACGTTGTTACGTATGGCCAGCGCCATTAATTACGGTAGCATTAATACGTAAGTACCCTTATGTACCTCATAATTTGAGTTTAAAATTATTATTGGTACTTGTGTATTAATTGCATTGCGCTCGCCGACAGCTTCCGCGGCCGGCTTCGTTATATTTTTCGCAAGTCTAATCTCAACAAATTAAGACGGAAATGTCTTGTTTTAACTTGAAAATCATCAAGTCGGTAATATATAAAATGACCAATGATAGTTCGGAAATGACATAACCTCAAAACTTTGATCATAAATATCTTAGCAACTATGACTTTCCGCGGCGAGGGCAAATCTCACTTTCCCACGGCTGCTTCCATACCCTTCAATCTTTATAGCAAGAAGCGAATATCAAATGTAGCCCTTTAAAACACTTTTAGATTCTAGATAAGATTTAGGTGGAAAATGAGCTGATATAGAGTTTAATTACCTTTTCTTTTTTCTCGACTGCTTGCTCTTTTATTTTGGTTTGGTTAGATTCGGTTAGATTTGCGAAAAAATAACGTAAGCCGGCAGCAGCAGCGGTTGGCGAGCGCAGTGTATTTAATACACAAGTACCAAAAAATCTTGACAAATTATATACCTAAATTTTCCTTATGAGTGATTTTATGCAATGACGAAATCCGCATTAAAATTCGTTCGCTAGTTTAAGTATATCACGAACAGACATACATACATGGAAAAGAACTTTATTTTATAATATTCAGTGAAAATATATTATTTAAAAAAAATACTTACGATATCCATTGATAAATAGCAGACACTGTTAACTCTCCCTTTTCGCGAAGAGCTCGTTCTATTAATTCCGGATAAGTATACGGTGGCTTTTTTGATGCAGGTGCTGCTTCGAAGACAACCTTCGCTTCTACCACTTCCGGTTCATCGTCGGGCACTTTTATGTTAACAAAATCGTCGAGTCGAAAATTTAGAAGCCAGGCAAGACTAGCGCAGTCGTTGTCGTCGTCATTAGTAATTTTTGTGCATTTTCTTCGTCTCCATTTGCATCTGTCAGCTGGTTTGGCAGCCATGTTTGCTTGATAGAGATAAACGTTCGGGCGCCGCCGCAGCCGTACTGAATGTTTTTGAATTAAGAACGCCCTGCCGCATACATCGTACCAGTCCGTACTATCTCCGAGGCCGATATCTTTGGGGCGGTCCAAAGAGTTCGTATATTAAATCAGTCGGTTTTTTATTACATATTTTGTTCTTATATCTACATTGCTTTCTAAAAAAAATTAAGTCGTCACAGGACGCCTGGCAGATGTGTAATATCGAAATTGTATTGTATAAGTTATATGCATAAAAGAACAGATTGCGACAGGAATCAGCTTTAGCATAATGAAAAGGTAAAAAGCATTACAAATTTGTTCCAAAAAATGATAACTGATAATGACTCGACTAAGCACAGGCGAGGTGTGTTTAGCGGCATTTATCAAGGGGCACTAGGTCATCGGTGCGTACCTCGTAATCTAGTACAACGAGTGGCCGACAAAACAGTTTGAATTTTTTGTTTATATTATAGGGTTGTAAATGTTTTTGAGCATTTCGTTAACTTTACAAGGTCCCAAGGATCGCATTAGATGAAAAGGGGCAGATGCCAATTTTTTTTAATGTTTTTAAAATCTCGCGCTTTCGATACTGACTACTACTACTACTACTACTACTACTGACTAATAATATAATTATCTGTATGACAATATAATAGATTATATATAGTTTTTATTTTATCATATATTTAAAATCGTTAGTGTTATTTATAAAATATATCGTTTCTTTTTACAATCCATTAGTAACTAACATAATTGTGACAACATCTTGTACAACTATTAGTTGGTGCTTATCTCAACGGTTTTTGCTAGAATAGTTAGTTATTTACTTTTGCACGGTACAATTTTATAGATAAGAGCTTGTTCATTATCACTACTAATTATATAGAGGAACGCAATACAAATTAGTTTTATCTAAGTGTAACATTTCGTGATATATACTTATACTTTTGAAATTTGAAATTTTGAAGTCACCTGTAGCTATATTATAATTAGTGTTATTTCTGTCAGCATGTTGTTTACAGTTGCTAAGTAAATATCTTTATTATAATAGCTAATATTATGTTATAAATGTTATAAGTATCTCTATAAGTTTTAGTGAGTATATATAGTCTTGTGTATTTTATTTACTAATCAAAATGCTACATAATCATTTACAACGCATTAAGTCTAAATTGCATCATTTTCGTAACTTTTATATGCGTCTCACATATTGCATTGAACAACAAATATGTTTTTGACACAATATGAATAGTTATAGTACTTTCAACAAACAATCATTTAAGGTATTGTATTTTAAAACTAAATTTTTTGTCTGAAATGCTTGTTATACAAATATATATTCTACATTATGTTTTTCATGGATAAAAACACAGACAAAATCGTGCAACTGGCTGAGAATCTATTGGGAGTAGTCAATTACTTCAACATATTCCACAACACCAAATGTCTAGTATGGAATCGAAAAACAGTGCTTGCATTGTTGTGTTTCGTTCGGTCAGTGAGAGAGCCGGAGGCCCACGTCCCTTCCTCTTTCCTTCTTTCCCTTTCCTCCCCTCCCCCTTCTCCCATATACAGGCTGGCAACGCACTTGCGACGTCCCTGATGTAGATAGTGTCTATGGACGGTGGTGATCACTTAACATCACGTGACCCACCAGTTCGTTTGCCTCCTTTGATATAAAAAAAAAAAACTAATACTTATTACGTTTTACAGGATTTTTCAAACTTTTTCTTGCAATTTATTCCAAATCCCTCGGAGTCTGAAGGTGTCATCAATGATGATAATAGGAGTCAAATTGGCTCTGTCGATTTGGAAGAATCTTCATCAGACAGAGTATGTAATTTTCATTTTATATTTCTTTTTGAACGTTCTGATTGGTTACACCAAAGAATTGTGGCATATGTTTTGTTAGATCGTGTACGCTCTGTTCCTGTACAATAAGTTAGTATTTTTATTAGGTATTCAAATTATTGTAATGAGTTGTTACAGATGTTCCAATAACTTGAAATAAAATTGTAGGATTCTAATTACTTTGATAGTTTCATTTTATTACATATATTTTTAACACGTGGCTGCTACAGTGAACTAAAATAAACTGAAACCAAAACTTTTTTCTTACTATTGTCCATAAAATATATTTTTGATAATATACATTTTTACTATACATATAATTAAAATAATGGTACTTTAGCAATTAAACAGAGTTTTAGTCAGTAAGAGTCTGACACTATCCACTTTTCTCCTGCGGGAGTGGGTATCCAATGTATCCTATCCTATCTCCACAAAAAAAAAATAACCAAAAACAGCAACATGGCAAACGGATGAATTCCAGCACCAAATGGCAGAGTATTGGATACCGGGATTGCTGTCTTCTGACATTAGATTTCCCCCGCCTACCACTGCAACTTTGCTGTCAATTAATTTAAATATTTTACAGGTTTGCTTCTGTATAAAGAGAGGTCATAAGAAGAATCAACAGTATTCCAACTGAGGGTAATTCAATAACAGGTCCCAATATTCCAACCAGGGGCCGTCTAATATTATAATTTTAGTTATTATAAGTTTGTGTCTGATATTCTACAATATCTTGAAATAAAATGTAATTGTATGAAATGGGGTGTAAGGGGTGTCGAGTAACATCTTAGACTTGAGACACCCAAGCCAACCTCACCTGCACGTGGTGCACCCTGCTGATCAACGAACGAGGCAATGGCGATAGCGGGGTGGTAGGGTTTTACAGCTCGACTGGGTCGCAACCACCATGTATATGGCGAAAAAGCCCGTCATAGTGACTCGCTTTTGCGCGTCGCGTTTCGGGATCAGCCTGTGCATATCCAGTACCGGATGACTTTCGTCATTATGGCCGGCATGACAGCGGCGACCGACGATGGATGATCTGTCTCTCGGTGGTCGCCACTGTTTTTGGATTGTACTATGCTTACCATCAGGCATAGTGCAGTCACTTTGTCGTGCTTCAATAAAAAAAAAAAAAAAAATCGTTTTATTTCTGATTGTCTTGAAATGTATTTTATAAAGTAATACGTGTAAATATTTCGATTTATCGCTGTTTCAAAAGTATAATTATAGTTTATAAATTTCAATAGTTTTTGGTTATATTGTAATAATGATAAATAATATTACAAAGTGGTAAAGTTTGTGAGTTTGTGACGTTGTGATGTTGTGACGTTGTAGGGAGTAATCTCAGTAACTACTGGTCCGATTTGAATTATTCTTTCAATGTTATATAGCTCATTCATCGAGAATGGTTATAGGCTATATATCATCACGCTAAGACCAATAGGAGCGGAGCACAGATGAAAAATGTTTCAAAATTGGGATGTTTTACCTTTCGAGAACTGCTGCGTGTTAGTGGTAGTGTATCTTTTCCACGCGAACGAAGTCGCAGGGAGAGGCTAGTATTGTAATAATCTTATTGTGTAACTGATTAGTATAGAAAGAGTTACTACGGAAGGAAGACTTTTCCAAGTCACGGTATTTGTACCTTTTTTCATATAAGTGTCAATTAAATTTTATAATTTAATATGACTAGCAAGGTTGCTATGTATTTGATATAAAACTCCTTGTCTTGCGTATTAGAAAAGCAAATGTCTCCTCTCTATTCACATTTTATTCTGTACTATTTTTTATGAAGTATCTACCCTTTAGCTAGGTTTTAAGATATTTTCTTGCAATAAGTCCTCAGACAGATCACGAATTTGACGTATCAGACAACAGCCCAAGCCGTGTTGTGCTAGGTACTCTTGAGCTAGCTGTCAAAATAAAATCGGCTGAGTGCCTTAAGCGCTCGCATTAGTAGTCCGGTGAGGCTGTTAGGACCCTGCTAGGTCAATAGCGTAGTCATATCGAAAAAAAAAAAAACGCAATAAGTCTTATATAGAATAAATGGAAGAATAATAATAAATTTGATTTGTTAAAATTTTACCACTGTCATATTATTTTAGCTGAATTATTAAATGGGCTAATGCACTGACACTTATATAATAAAAATAACAACAAAATCCCTGGTACTGTAAGTCCTCTAGTAGGAGTATAATATAGGGTTTGTGATTTTAAAGATTTTAAGAAATTGCGTTATTTTATTACAAATTGGGCGTACATTGTAAAAGCGTAGTAAATAGTATATTTAAAATGATATTTTGATACAAATATAATAGTAATATTTGAAAGAAACAATATATATTAATTGTAGCAAGTACAAGGCCAACACAGTTATGAAACAATTGCTGTTGTAAATACATGATTAACCTGTAAAAAGATAATAAAAATGTTAAATATTACAAAACAATATACTATAATTATGCCATAATACAACTTGTATAATATTTTTTCTGTTCTATACAAAATAATAAATCCAATAAGTAAATTTTAAATTTCTTGGTTTCGTAAAAAACGTTCTTAGATATGAATACATAATTTAAAAATACATTATATATAGAAACTTTAATTTTTCATTATATTATTTGTTATTATTCATTTATTTATAATTTTGCAATAAATTAGATATTTTTTTCGGATTTATACTGCCAAACTTTCTGTTAACCTATGTCTCACACGGTCTACAAAAGCATTATGATACTAGGAGCTCCAGTTTGTAGTCCGACGAAGCTGTTAAGACCTTGCTGGGTCAATAGCGTAGTCAATTCGAGAAAAAAATAATAATAGTACAACATTCGTATTTTGCATCGCCACGCCAACATTTAGGTTTACCCGTGCCTATAGCTGTTTTAGATCAAAAGAATATTATATGCCATGATATAATGGCCCACTGCTGAGTAGAGGGTTCTTTGTGAAGGAATGCGTGACCTTAATTTAGGCAGAAACCAAAATACAATTTTAAAGGTCGCGATTTTTAAAGGTATTTTCAACTGTATATTGATACTAGGAGAACACATTCTTAGGTGTTTAAATTTCTTCATGATTCTCTATTACAATATGGCCCCTGTTTATGCCATTTTGATGTGCGTGCTCTAAACGTGAAAACTTCAAACCTGAATGAAGTTTTTCATTAACGAAACCCTTTAACATTCGAAACAAACAATGATAAGAAATTAAAAATAAGGTTAAAATTATTTATATATTAACTCACTTTCAATAAAAACAAGAAAAAAATAGCATATCTTCGTAAATTACAGTGTAAATACTTTATAAAAAAAACTTAATCGACCCACCACTTTTTCATTTAAAGAGTTTGCTACATCATTTTTCTTGTCTTCCGTTTTTACAAAATATATCAAATAAACGTTAGGCCAATACATGACCGTTTTTTTTTTTACTAGCTATGGCAATAGTTATAAAGTCGGTATATAGTCTGAAGGTAATTGCAATCAGCAAGTGGAACAAAGATTCGCTGATACTGTGCTGTCCAGGAGTATGACATATGGGTTCTTAGATATTTGCAATAATAAAAACAAAGCGGTTGTTGAAGACTTTTGGTGTCTTTCTTTGACATTTTTGCATCTTTTATAGTTTTTTTTTAAAGGAGGCAAACTAATCTGTGGATCACCTGATGTTAAATGATCACCACCGTCCATAGTCACTAGCAACACCAGGGAAGTCGCAAGTACATTGCTAGCCTGTATATATGGGAGGGGGAAGTGGTGATTAGGAAAGGGAAGGGATAGTGAAACGGGGAAGGGGAAATTAGGTGGCCCTTCGGCGCTTTCACTGACCGAACGAAACGCAACAACGCAAACATTGTTACTTCACGTCGGTGTTTCTTTGGGTCAGGTGGTACACCGACACATTCATGCTAAAAGTTAGTTATAGCTTCAGCGTGACTCTACCACCTAAGAAGTACATCTCAGTATTTTGGTAAATTGGGACATAAACATTAAATCTAACTTATTAATGCATTTCATCGTACTGGAGAAAACTATTGCAATATACATGACACATCAATATAGGGGTTTTAAGGTAATCGAACTACAATAAATTGAATTATCGTGTATGCTTTAAGATATCGTCTGTTATAACGAAATTTTTAAACATAAAATCAATACACCATAATATGGAAGATAAACTCATATTTTAAATGCGAATATGTTGTCAATTTGTACGTTTTCACACTTTTTCTGTTCAACCGATTTTTATGAAAGTTTTTAAGCACAGTGTGACAGAACAATAAATAGGTTACATTTTATCCCACGAGTAAATAGACAGCAGATTTTAATACGTCACTTTACATCATTATTCATTGCCTTATTTAAATTCAGGAATTTCAAGGTATAACTACCACATTAGTTTACTTATGTTATTAGTTAGTTATTTATTTATTCGATGTATTTGAATATTAAAATTCTATATTTAGGAGGTTGTTTGTTCAGCTTGTTCATCACGGAGCTCGGTACAGCCCTATTATATTTATTTTAACTTGGACTCCAGTGAAATTACTAATTTATGTTTTAATTTACATGAAGTTATTCTTGTAAGTGTCCTATCAAAGTCGATTCACCGCGCTATGACGGAGAAGCGATAAATCCAATAAATACATCATAGAGGAATGCCCACTTAGAAATTACAACGATTTCCCCGAATCGAAAATGACTGAATAAATGTGATATTCAAGTTTCAATAAATCCAATTTATTTGTATCGACTCGTATAATTTTTGTGAGTTCTAAACATATATATAGACAAGGTGGTAGAGCCACGTTGAATCTATTATTGGTTTCAGCATGAATGGGTCGGCTCACCCCCGGTACTACCAGCCGACCCACAAAAACAGCGATGTGATGTGCTTACATTGTTGCGTTTCATTCGGTCTGTGAGAGTTCTAAAGGCCCACCTCCCTTCTCTCGGTCCGCTGTCTCCTCTCTCTACTCTCTTTCTCCCTTTTCTTCCCCACCGACGCAGGGTAGCAACGCACTTGCGACTTCTCTGATGTTACTGGTGTCTATGGACGGTAGTGATCACTTAACATCTGGTGACCCATCTGTTCGGTTGCCTCCTATGGTATATAAAAAAAATTGAAGATATTGAAATATAGCTCTATGTTTTCTCTCAGGCAACAAGGGAGCGTCATTTTATATTTTTTACGTTTGTACTCTAAATACAAGTGCGCTATTGAATATAATCACAACAAGGTACTGCGCGATACAGTGACACAAAAGCCTATATTATTGCGACAACATTACACATATCACCTCCACACACGTGCACGCACACACGCTGACACATGAAAGTGGAAGGGTTTTATTTCTTTCCCTTATCGAACAGATATAGTTTATTAAATTATCCGATATGAAATATATATGGTATAAGAGTTGTTGAGTTATATGTTTGGTACAGTTGATACACATGTAAGTTCCAACAATTCATATATGTATGAATAGTTAGCTTAGGTAAGCTTAGAACTGTGTCCTGCGATGCAGCTTGCTTGCTTTCAAGCTCCACTCCATGGGATCTAGTCGCCTACGCCCATACTGCGATGCACATGTGTAGAACCGGCAGAATCACCAGGAGAAGCAGTATCACCCCTAGGGAGGAAAAGACACAAAGGAGTCTACTTCAGCTAGAACTAATCCTGGCCTAGGAGGTAAAGTAGCCTCGGCAAGACGCGGCCATCGGACGGTTGAAGCAATACAACCTGTGTTGCGAGAGTGGATTGGCAGAAAACACGGCCCGCTAACGTTCCGCTGACACAGGTTCTCAGTTGCCACGGGTGCTTTGGCAAATACCTATGCCAGATAGTTAGATGGGAACCGATACCAAAGTGCCACCACTGTAGTGACTGCGATGTCAATACACTCACTCACACAGCATACACTCCAGGAGTGCCCAGCGTGGGCCAATGTCCGTGCTATCTTGGTTGCGGAAATAGGAACAGACCTCTACCTTGCTGCTGTGGTCCAGGCCATGGTTAAGGACCATGTTTCATGGATCGCGATGCTTAATTTCTGCGAGGAAGTTACGTCGCAAAAAGAGGAAGCTGAAAGGCAATGCGAGTGGAGTGAAGAGGTGCCTATCATCCGTCGACGCGGCACGCGGCATCACAGACGTGGTGGAGGAGACTTTTACCAGAAGCCGCCTTGAGGAAACTTCCCATGTAGGCTACGTATGTGTGATGGGAAGTAGGATTAGGTAACCTCTGGCTCGCTTACTTACCGCGTAAGTAGGCAAGACCTAGAGTTAGGTGGGCGTAGGGATCGAGTAGGTAGGTAGGTTTGGTTAGGGTGGTTGAATGGGGGGAAGCGCTTAGGTAACCTCTGGCTTGCCTACCTACTTAATGGGTAGGCAAGTCCAAGGGATTGGCGGGTGTAGAGTTTGAGATAGGTAAGGTAGGTTAGGATCGAGGGACGGTTAGGGTGGTGAGTAGGTTAGTGTAGGCTGGGGGGGGACCACAGGGTGGCTGAGACGCAGGAGGAGTAAACCTCAGTAAAAAAATCAAACGTGGGATGGCGGCGGCGCTCCTTATCCTCTCCGCTGCTGGCCGAACTCAGGGGGAAAAGGTTAGGGGGCTTGGACTACCATTGCACGGGTTCGGCGGGCTGGGAGACAGTCTTGTAATTGGGCTGCCTCAGCCGGGTATAGCGTGGCCTGCCGCCGGGAGCATACTCGCGCTGTTCCATACACCCTCAGTGCGGCGTAGGTTATCGTGGAGATTTAGTCGGTTAGAGTCGCCGTAAGGACCCACCTCTGCATGACTAGCACGTAGGTGGTGGGCGGCTCAAGTCGAACTTCCCCCCGGAAAATTGCCAGCGCATGAAGTTTTTCTCTCCACGTTAATAAAAAAAGGTAAGCTCAGATAGGTGGCGAATTGCACGTATCAGGCAACAGCCTATACCGAGGTGTATCGTGCACCCTTGTGCTAGATGTCAAATCGGCTGAGTGCCCTAAGTACTCGCCTTAGTAGTCCGGTGAAGTTGTTAAGACCTTGCTAGGTTAATAGCGTAGTCAGTTTGAGAGAAAAAACAACAAGTTAAATAGATTAGCCTATTTATTTTGTTATAATGCGAGGAACGTGACGCAAGTCAGTCCAGGAGAGCGAGCGCCATCTGCAAGTACTGTAAGTATAAGCGGATGTAACTAGAAATAAAGAAATACATTTTATAAATTTTACCACGATTATTATTATGAATGAGAAATAGACAAGTTTGGCGGGAATATTAGAGGCAAGTAGATCGATTGATCCAATTTTAAACATTTTTTTTTACTAGTACAGCTTTAAAATAGCTGCGTAGTTGAGATGTGAATATGCAAATAAATATACTCAAATTCGCATTTATAATATAAGTTACGATATCAGTAGTTTAATGTTTGGCATAATTTTATAAGCTGGCGCGTATATTTGTATAACAGTCTAAATACACGGTTAGTATAAAAGAAGCAGGAAACTGTAACATTTACATTCCTCCAAGGCCCAACGCGACATGAACTCTATTATAATTCTGCTTTTCTGCGTAAGTGTTCATTTTTCAATATAATTTTCTTATTTTTCCATCAGGTATTCTTAGTATTAATGTGTAAGTTGTTAAGCTGTAGCAGAACATCCTCGCAGTGTTAATCGTAAGTAAGGGCTTCTTTCAGTGTGTATAGTATTTTATGTAATATAATACCTCTCTTTGTTACAGGCCTTCATAGCGACCGATGCTGTTCTGGAACCGTGTAAGTAAACAGTAATCCAATTATTTTTCCTCCCATACTTTTTATTTTTTTAATTTACATGGTTTTTTATCATCTCAGGTCATTAGTGACCATGATTAGCAGAATGTATGCATTATAGTGATATTGTAGATTACACTATATAATATGTATTTTTGTTTTTGGCGGGATTTTAGTCTGTCATGTAGTGGATTTTATATTTTATTCATAATCTTGTGTTATTTGACTCTATATTTTGTAAATTTGGTGGTGTTTTACGTAATATAGTTAGTTTATTGTGCATAAGTGAATTAAATGGAAAATAACACTACGGAGCATGAAATTCTGCGATGCTACAAAAACTCCATGGAAGGTTCTGACAAGGGATCCACCATCTTGTTAGAATATTGACTCACACGACGCAATATTGAAGTGATTGCACGACGCTTGTAATATTATTGACTACGCGAAAATGGCAGTAATAATGTGAAAGACTGATTGCCAGAAATAAAGTTAAAGAAAAGTATTTATAATCTAAAACAAATTAAGGTTCGTGTACATCCATCTCGGTTTAAGTAGTCTATTTAGTTGTCAGAAACGTTACACAATCGTTATGTAACGAGATTAATGTTGTTAATGATCGTTGTTTTAGAAAATCATAAACTACAGAACCATCATCTATTTTTTGTCTTATTAAAGCACCGTATGTTTTAATCAAGGGTTTTCTGTCACCTTCCTATGTTATTAACAATAAAACAAATTATATTTGATCTTTCGTGACATTCTGATTTAAACCAATTTATATGACAATCCCAAGAAATTTTTTGATCAAATAAGGATCTTAAAATTTTTAATTAGCTTACTTCTTTAATACTATGTCCCGTGTTTCTAATTCTAGCTTTCTTTTTAGTTAAAATCATAAATTGAGTTTTAGTTTTCAAAAATTTAAGCCCAGATTGATTGCACCTTTCCTGAAGTTTATTTAGTGAATTTTGAACAAGTTTTAATGTAGGGTCTAGTGTTTTACCACTGCAAGATATTGTGAGGTCATCGGCGTAGCCCATAACATACTATTCCGTTTAATACGGAGCCTTGCGATAAACCAGTTTCCAAACTAGCTGGATTACATAATTTGTCGTGGATCCTAGCTTTTATAGTGCTGTCTGAAAGGAATTTTTTGACAAAGGCTAAGGCATTTCCCCTAACGTATTTCTCTTTGCCGCACATTTTGACAGTAACATAAATTATTTACATTGTTTTTCATCACCATCAGCCTGTAAGAGACCCACTGCAGGGCCATAGATCTCTTCCCGAATAAACATATGGACGTAATCACCACGCCAGCCCACGACGTATTGGCGATTTCAAACTTTGAGGAATCCACAGTTCTATATTTTTCCCACGTACAGTAGTACTACAAAAACATTTCTTAGGTTCGAGTTTCCTCACGATGGTGTCCTTCCTCGTCAGCCAATAGTGCTACCAATTTAAATTAGTAAATTTACACAAATTCCGCAACTTCGTTGCTACATGCTGGGGTTCGAAACTGTGGATATCGAAATATTATTCCACCGGTCAAACCACGAAGCCAATAGGATTATGTATTGCATTGTACTTACTATCCAAAAACAGTGTAAATATTTTGTGCATGCTGTGAATTTTGACCAAGTATCCTAAAGCAAATTGTTTTTGTATGCTATCCTTGCTATTTGCATAAGTTTGATGTGTTGTTTGTACTCTGTATTCTTTCTACTCTATATGGATTTTACCTTCATCTTTTTGCGCATGTAGTTGAAAGGTTTAATGGAGGTGCACCTTCTCATATAAATATTAGCAGATATTTTTTTCCTTTATCATAAGCAAATTTTGTTTTTATTGGGTTTTCTTTTTTATCAAGTATTTCTGATGGTTCAGAGCCTTTAAAACCTATATAGATATTTTCAACTAGTTCAATCTTTTCTAGCAATCATATTTGGCTTAGATGCTTCTAATTTACTTTATACGTGTTTATTTTAGACGATTTTAGTTCATTAAATATATAGTTCACTTCCTGATATAGTATATAGTACAATAAACTCACAACATTCAAAACTGGCTGTTATCTGAAGTTTATGTACCTTCTTTAATAAAACGTATTTTATTCTTAAAATTTCATAGAGTTTTGGAAAATAATATCGTTCTATTTTAATAATTTTAAGAACTTTTCGTGTAATCATAAAGTATTATATAAAAATTCTGAGCTAATTTTTAATGTTGATCATCAATTTATCAATGAATCAATTGAAAATTCTTCAAATCTTATTTCCCAATAAATTTATAATTTTTTTAAAGAAGCCCAAGAACTTATTGTATCTATAATAGTTTTATTTATATTTATAAGCTTGGAAAACTGATGAAATTCGAATAATTTATGAATATGGAATAACAATTTTGTTTTATAATCAATGAAGACTCTTCACTAAATTTCATCAAAATTGATTTTGGTCGATTTAACCTATAAGCCGTTTAAAAATGAGAAATTATCCTTGGAAACTTTAGTATGGAAGAAAAATGGTTAGCGACATTAATGCTACATAACTGTATTTATATTTTAATATCGATTTTAATATCGATGTGTAATTGATTGAGGAGTTATAGACAGTTCTATAACTATCCAATAAGACCAAAGAGAATAATGATTATTTCAGTGATTCTATAAATGTACTAAAGGTAAATTGTTTATCAATTAATTATTTATGTATGTATGTATGTATATATATATATATATATATATATATACACATTATGAATTTACAACGTCATTCATGTTAAAAATATTAAAAAGTTTATTGGAACGTAAGAGTAAAGTGACAGATATCAAAATGTCTTTCCCATTTACATGTGTGTATATGTTGTGTAAAATTCGAGCAGTAGTGTCAGTAATGTGTATTTTAATTCATTTAATGTACTTCTAATGCATTTTATTTAAATGAATAGCTTTCTGCACTTTTCCTCCATTTAAACTTTAACTATGCCAAATTTTAAGTTCACCCGTTCACAAAATTCGCTTAAAAAGGGTACAAAGTTTTGCCTTCACATATTAATATATAAGATTTGTGCATTACTAAATTACTCCTTTCAGCGTTTGAAACACGTTAACGATTTTTATTACAAGCACAAAAGTTTATGGACATTGCAGAATATTTTACGTTATGTTATTTAGATTAGAGGTTGACTATTGTTTTGCGTTAATCGGTGTGATCAAGAATAAATAGCACGGGGTTGAACGGGTTTCTCCTTTACAGCCGATGTATCGATAGAAACTCACTATAATATTCTGAAAAATAAAGAGTTCTGCAAACTGCATTGATTACAGCAGTGCTAGTACCAAGGCAGCCATCGTCACGCGTGAGGCAGAGTCCAGGGACAGAGCTTGGTGAGAACCAGGAACCATCATGCATCTATCCGTAAGAAACTGCATATAATTTGTGTACTTATTACATAATAGACATTTCAAACTTTCCGATTTGCGCATAATGCCGTCATTCCTTTAATAAGAGTGCAAAGAAGCGGAATCAGTTTATTAAACAATTTTGAAAAAAAAAAATCTTTGGGGTCTTTAGAGTTCATGGGAAAATACATTTCCATCGGTTTCGATCGGTTATTTTTGCAATTAGTTAGTTTTAGATAGTTTTATGCAGTTAGTTAGTTTTAGGTAGTTTTTTGCAGTTAGTTAGTTTTAGGTAGTTTTGTTCGCGAATCACACAGTAACTACTTGACTGATTATGATAAAATTTGCTGTGGTAATAAGTTATACACTATTGTAGCATACAAAATAATACATTGGATGTTCATTATCACGCTAGCGAGTCTGGCGGACGTTGTCCCGTCCTAATAAAAATATTCTAGAATCAGACCGCAGCTTCACCTACCAGGTCCATTTTTTTTCTCGATCTGACTACTCTATTGATCTAGCAAGGCCTTAACAGCTTCACCGGACTACTCCAACCAGGTCCAATTATGTATATAAACCACTGAAACACACAAAAAAAATCATCAAAATTGGTCCAACCGTTTAGAGGGAGTATAGTCACATACCTATGGACAAAAGAATGATATATACAAAGATAAAGATGAGATTGTGCATAAAATGCTTCATGAAACTAACATATTTAAGTTCATAAATATTTTTTCTGCCATAAGTTCTGTATTTAAATAGCATTCGAATTGTACGTCACTATTACAGTACTAGATTATACTATTTAGGGCGTGTATAATAAATATTAATTTGGAAACGTAATGTAAATACGTCCGTTTGTAATTTGTAACTTTGTGAAGGCAAATGCAAAGGCTTTGTCTGAAAACCAGCGCTGCAATGCTTCTACATGCAAGCCTGCAGCTAATACTGAGACAAAATCCTTTTCACCTCATGCAACACGTCTCGTCTTACTTTAATTAGTGCATTTTGTGTATGTACATATAAATCTGTTTTGTATGTGATGAATAAATGTATCTTTTTTTCTATCTTTCTTCTTTCTATTTTTTTATATACATTATACTATATATATTACATACATTACATTACTTAATTACCCTTTTATAGATTACCCTATATAATGAGTACAGTCGGCTATCCATAAAAGATGCAATCACAATCATCAAAGTAGATCTAGGAAAGGAATAGCCCACCTTGCATTATTTTGTTATATCCCAAACGCATTACACACCGTTTTCGATGAAAACTCTAAGGCGGCTTAACTTTTTCTGACATTTCCAACAATGATCGGTATATTTCTACCATTTTATACAAAAACTAGATAAATTATATACTTAAACCGTCCTCTTGAATCACTTTATTTTTATATTTACTGATTAAAGCCGTATAGAAATCCGTAGATAGTTTTTGAGTTTATCGTGAACAGACTTACAAAGGACTTTGTTTTAAAACATATATGTAGGTATATGCAATGATACTTGTGTAAATGTTTACATATATATGTATAAAAATAAAGATCTGTTACACAATAATTTATTTTTTATAGATACATGGTGAAATGAATCGAAATAAAACAGAATTTATCCAAATTATTTTATATT
>JACEII010000017.1:1721661-1775799 GCA_014332785.1 Antheraea mylitta | reverse complement strand
GTATAATATATGTGTGTGTGTGTTTTGGGTTGAGAAAATTAGATAGTAAATACATAATTAGTGAGCACGGCAGACATTGTACCGCTCTGATTTTTAAAAAAAATCCTTAACAAATTATATAACAAAACCTTTCTTATGAATCACTTTATCTACTAGTGAAAGCCATATGAAAATCCGTTGAGTAGTTTATGAGTTTATGGCGAACAGACAGACAGACAGACAGACAGATAGACAGAGCGGTAAGGGACTTTGTTTTATACTGTGTAATACTATGATATACTCGAATTATATAGCAATTTATTTTATGTTGGAACGTTCACTACGCAGCTAGCAGCACTAGCAGCACTTTTAAAAATGATTGTATTGTGTGCTATTAACATTGGTAACATATATTAAAATGTTACACAATAATGCCAAAAACTAATGTTTTTCACGTACATACTGTATTAATCTTATTCTCTTATAAATTACTACACATAACTTTTTTGTATAATTCTTTTAACTATTATGAAAAATATTTATATTCCATTAATTGAGAAATGAGAATACTTCTTGTGTAAATATTATAAATCTAGATGTAATATATACTTGTACATACAGAACTACATAATTTAATGATACTGATAAACCATTACTTATTATAATCTAGATAAGTAAGTGTTCAAGGGACAAGTAAATTTATTTTCCCACTTACCTAGTTTATAAGATATCATTAGTCTCTCTTTCATATATTTCATAAGGGCGTCATTTGCATACGCTATCATTGTCCACATATCGATACACCCTATAATAGCGTTTAGACATTAAAACCCGCTTGACATGGTGCTTTTTTTATATCATAGGAAGCAAACGAACAGGGTCACCCGATGTTAAGTGATCACCACCGTCCATAGACACTTGCAACACCAGGGGAGTCACAAGTGCGTTGCCAGCCTGTGTTTGGGAGGAGGGCGGGGGGAGACAGGAAGGGAAGGAGGAAGGGGAAGGGGAGGGTACGTGGGTCTCCGGTTCTCTCACTGACCGAACGAAACGCAACAATGCAAGCTCTGTTACTTTACATCGGTTTTCTGTGATAGGGTGGTGCTTCCCCGGACGAGCCGACCCATTCGTGCTGAAAACAATAATAGCTTCAGCTTGTCTCTACTACTACTAGCTTGAACTCACTATCTCGGTAAATCGGTAATGTCCTTTGGTACTTAAAAAAAACAACTTTGTTTTAAAACCTAACATTATTACTTCAAAAACTATTACTGGTTTTTATAAGCCTCGCATGCAAAGTATGCTACTAATTATAAGGGCAATACATCCCTAATCGTCTCAATAAAGAGAAATACTGCACTATAAGAAGCGTGTCGATAGTCCTCTTGCCATTCATTACCTGATATATTAATATGTCAATATTATCAATAACAGTTCAGTTAGTCTCTCAATAGAAACACAAAAAAATCCTATTACATATTTGTAGCGGCACACAGCTGACATACAACGTTACTGTATGCACTAAACACCTAACTTGAGAAAGCGGTACTCTAAAAGAACAAGCGTTCTAAAAACCCCTAAAAAAAGATTAGACTCCCTCGGCAGCGGCTCAAGCCTAGTACCGTTCCCTCTGCGTGGAGCCTTTGAGTGCGTTTCTCACGTAATACAGTAATACAAAATCTTACAACACTGTGACAACATTACACATATCACCTCCACACACGCGCACGCATACACGCTTACATATGAACGAACTGAAACAGTATATAAAATTATGTTATAGGAACTATATATAAGAGTTGTTGAGGTATATATGCTTGGTACACATATATGTTCCAACAACTCATATATGTATGAATAAGCGTATGTTAGCTCAGATAGGTCGTATATTGCACGTGTCAGGTAACAGCCCAAGCCGAGGTGTGCCGTGCACCCTTGAGCTAGTTGTCAAATAAAATCAGCTGAATGCTTTATGCGCCCGTCTTAGTAGTCCGGTGAAGCTGTTAAAACCTTGCTAGGTCAATAGCGTAGTCAGATCGAGGAAAAATAAACGTTCTAAGAATGCAAAATGTGCGCACATTAGACGAACTAAGAACGCACCTGCGACGCGAAAAACAATAAAGCGTGCACTACCAGACAAATATTACTAATGTGGCTCGTTGTTTTCATGTATATTTTAATACTCTTTTTCGTTGTTAGCTTATTATTTTAATTAATTAATCACTGTAATATTGTATTAATTCCCGGGTTCCAAATTTATTTTATGATTGCAGTATTGTTTCTATTCCAAGTGCCTGTACATTTTTATTTGTAAAAAACAAGCTTTTGAAGTGCTGCTTCCTCACGTCAGTTGTTGTAGTGCACACAGTAACATTGTATGCCAGCTATGTGTCCCTATATATATATCATAAATCGGAAATACTCGCTACTTGCACGTCTAACTAGCCTGTTTGAACGCAGCACAAGACGAGATCCAGTTCTTATTGTCGTCAAGTGGCTTTAGATTGCAGGAATCCATTTCGAACAGATACTGGGCAGAATTAATAGTGAATGAGACTCGAGCGGTGAGTTCTGATTTTCTGTTGGAGTGTTCTCATTTATTTATAGAAGTGTTGATTTTGTACTAAACAGACAAAATATTATTGGTATTCAGCTTTGTATTATGAAGGAAATATTCAAATTATTTAGGTGCGTTGAACAGTGTTTTCTTCAGGACATAAATTTATAATTTCGCTTCATGAAATGGTACTGACATGACGTTCATGGTATTTGATGTTTTTTTTATATCATATAGGAGGCAAACGATCAGGTGGGTCACCTGTTGTTAAACTATCACCGCCGTCCAATACAATAACAACCCCAGAGGAGTCGCACGTGCGTTGCCAGCCTGTGTTTAGAGGAGTGGAGAGAAATAGCGAGGGGTTAGAGGAGAGGTGAAGGGAGAGGGGAAGGGAGAGGGGAAGGGAGAGGGGAAGGGAGAGGGGAAGGGAGAGGGGAAGGGAGAGGGGAAGGGAGAGGATAGGGTAGGAGAGATGGGTCTCCCTCGTTCTCAGTGACCGAACGAAACGCAACAATGCAAGCACTGTTCCTTCGCGTCGGTTTTCTGTGAGAGGGTGTTGCTACCCCGGACGAGTCGACCCATTCATGCTGAAACCAATAATAGCTTCAGCTGGCTCTACCACTTACAATGTACACAGACAGACGTAGCCGAGGACTGTGTTTTGTACTGTGTAAAAATAGCAGCTATAGAAATTGTTAAATATAATTGTTATTTTCAACTCGTGAAATCTTCTCATTAATTTGCTATTAATATTTTTTCACCCTACAACTCTGCACATTATATTTCGTTACCTCACAAGTCGTGTCACAAGTTTCCAGCGACATTTCTATGTTTGGACAAATAACACTCAAGCCAGATAAGTAGGGATGAACGTCGTTCACAACGTATTATAATGTTCGCTCCGATGCTCTAATCTCTCTCTAAGATATAGTGATGGAGGCGTCGTGTTTCCTAATATAGAACTGGTTGGTTACTGTTACCATGAATATTATCAGTGTTTCTACCAATTTAACTATATCTATATGTGGATAGGCAGTGGGGAAACTGTTAATAACATATCCTCCTCTGTTTCTTGATCTTTAGTGTTGTGAATAAAAAAGTTGGGAAAAGTATTTTTTCCTATGGTCCAAGTTTGATCACTAGACGAGCGCTCGTATAGTGAAAATGATAAAAAAATGATAGTTTTTTTTAAGAGCAACGCCTTTTAGGTAATAGTCTTAGGTATTCTTTTTTTGATCTTAATAAGCTATTGATCTAGCAAGGTCTTAACAGCTTCACCGGACTACTAAGGCGAACGCTCAACGGACACTACTAAGGCGAGCGCTTAAGGCACTCAGCCGATTTTATTTGACAACTGGCTCAAGGGTGCACAGTACACTTCGGCTGTTTTGCCTGAGACTTGCAATTCGCAACCTATCTGAGTTGTTGAAACATATATGTGTATCAAGCATACATACCTCAACAACTCTATTTTTCTAAACTATTTGAGTTTGATAAGGGAAAAAAATAAGACTCTTCCACTTTCATGAGTAAGCGTGTATGCGTGCACGTGTGTGGAGGTGATATGTGTAATGTTGTTGCAGTGATGTAAGATTTTGTGTGAGTGTATGGCGCGAGCATCGCACTCAAGGGCTCCACGGCGAGGGAACAGACCTAGGCTTAAGCCGCTACCGAGGGAGGTAATAACGTCCCTCTTAATAGGAGGAGGTGTTGTTAGGTTTTATAACAAAGTCCCAAAACAATTAACCGATTTGCGAGATAATGAGTTCAAGCACCATGTCAAAGGGGTTTTCATGTCTAAAGGATATAGAGAATATGAGAATATATATATGCACGATGTTGATATCTGGAGATGATGTCTATTTCTGTGTTTCTCTTAAAAACGAATGTGTATGGGTGTTTTTAAAATATGTATGGGCTAAAGATAAATTACATTGAGTTTCTTGCCGATTTTTCTCGATGACTAGTTGTTTTCCGAACCGGCAGTAGTTTTGAACAATATAAAGGCCTTCTTAAGGCCTAATTTGGATAAAATATTTTTGATTTCACTTGATTTTGATAGAGGCCTGCCGTTGTGTGTACATCACACAAAAGATATTGAATGGACTTTGATCAATTTTTTTTTTGTTTCACTTCTAAGAGTACTTGGTATTTGTCCAAATATATATTTTTTAATACAGTGCGGTTTTTATATGCGAAACGTTACGTATTCAGTACACAATTGGTTTCAATTTAGTACCACTCTATTGCTGAGAGGACGTTGTGTGCAATTTATGTGCGTCAAAGTCTCTTATTGTATCTCCTACCATAATATACATTTCACGTAAGCCGCGTTGTACTTATGAGTAACTATTTTCTATGTTTCTGTAATTTCAACACGGAGGTGTCTTTCTTAGAGAGTAGTCAGGTACAATGTTTTGCAGTCTGTGTAGTCCGATGAAGCTGTTAAGGCTTTGCTAGGCCAATAGCGTAGTTAGTTCGAGAAAAAAAGCGTGCAATCTGTCTGGGTATGATTATTTCCTTAAGAATTGCGATGTCTTTGTGGCTTTTCAATGAACGCTTTCTAAAAGATTTATATCTTTCTGCAAGTAAGGACTCCTTATCTGGAAGCTGTATTCAAGGAGGCTATACATCCTTGCATATAGAATACTCAGGTACGATGTTTGTAAATAAAAAACGTTTTATATAGAATATTTAAATTATTATTATTATTTTTTTATTGTAGCACGACAAAGTGACTGCACTATACCTGATGGTAAGCATAGTACAATCCAAAAACAGTGGCGACCACTGAGAGACAGATCATCCATCGTCGGTCGCCACTGTCATGCCGGCCATAATGACGAAAGTCACCTGGTACTGGATATGCACAGGCTGATCCCGAAACGCGACGTGCAAAAGCGAGTCACTATGACGGGCTTTTTCGCCATGTACATGGTGGTTGCGACCCAGTCGGGCTGTAAAACCCTACCACCCCGCTATCGCCATTGCCTCGTTCGTTGATCAGCAGGTTGCACTACGTGCAGGTGAGGTTGGCTTGGGTGTCTCAAGTCTTAAGATGTTACTCGACACCCCTTACACCCCAAAATTAGATATAAATATAAATTAGATATTTACAAAATAAATATGATTTTCACTGGAATATAGTTAAAAGTTCAATTACCGGATTAGAAATATTTGGATGTTTAAATTTTACGCAATAATATAGAAACAAGATGTGCTCTTATAATCTTGCGTTGTCAGCCGAGAATGAATGAATATATTCAGTGATGCCGATGCTAAGAAACTTATGTTCTAAAAACAAGTAAATAATTTGTTAAATATCCTTTTAAAAGTATCGTTTATCTATACTTAATAATATTATAAAGCTGAAGAGTTTGTTCGGTTGAATGCGCTAATCTCAGGAACTGCAGGTTCCGATTGATTTTTTTTCTCGAACTGACTACGCTATTGATCTAGTAAGGTCTTAACAGCTTCACCGGACTACTAAGGCGACCGCTTAGGGCACTCGGCCGATTTTATTTGACAACTAGTTGAAGGGTGGACGGCACACCTCGACTTGGGTTGTTGCCTGATACGTGCAATTCGCAACCCATCTTAGTTTACCTAAGCTCATGCATATATGAGTTGTTGGAACATATATGTGTACCAAGCATACATACCTCAACAACTCTTATAGATATTTCGTATCGGATAATTTTCTAAACTATGTCAGTTCGATAAGAAAAGAAATAAGACCCTTCCACTTGCATGTTTAATCATGTATGCATGCACGTGTGTGGAAGTGGTATGAGTAATGTTGTCGCAGTGATGTAAGATTTTGTATCACTGTATCACCGAGCAGCATACTCAAGGGCTCCACTCCACGTGGAGGGAACGCACCTAGGCTTAAGCCGCTGCCGAGAGAGGCCTAATCTGGTGTGTAGGAGCGAAATTTACTTCCAGACCACGGTGGCGTGATCTATAGTTACGCGGGCGTGGGCTTAAATATGCTCTGATTGGAAATATAGGCTGGTACTGATCGTTCGCTGCCGTTATTTTATCGGGAGGATCTGCAAAAATATATCGTGGACGTGTTTTATAGCGCGCAGCGTTGGGTATGGTTTCGTATATTGCGGCGGATACCACTAACGGACTGGGATGATTCGGCTTTTTCGAAGTAACTACTAGTAAGTGAACTTATGTACACCCAGATAGAAGGCCTGTGGAGATCCTTATTCCGGGCGTACCATGAAGCACCGATAATTTTACGAAAACTTCCATTTGAAAAAAATTGGTTGCCTGTAAAGTCGGTATACGGGCGAAAGTTTTACGTGACAACGACTTTGAGTTGTAAAATAATTTTCGTATAGTAGTCTCTCTCGCTCTTAGGCGGGCTAACCATGCCCGAGTGGAAGGGACGCGTGCCTCTCACTCGCTCTCATTGTGAGCGCATAACGTGAGCGGAGCGTAACGCAGTTTCTTGAAGTGTCACCCGGCAAACCAATTTATAAGACGTTGTCACGTCAAAATCTTCCGGTCTTAAATAGACCATTTATCGAGGAAAGCTATAACCTGGAGGCTATATCGTCACGTTAAGACCAATACGATCGGAAAAGCAATGATGACTGTTTTAAAATAGTTTTTTTCTTTTGAGAGCTTTCGCTGCGTATTAGCGTTACCCCAAACTATTTCACGCGCACGAAGTCATGGAAAGGAGCTAGTTGTAAATACAAAACTATATATACATGTTAACTGCAAACACACACATGAGGCAGGTGTGAGGGCAATTCACGTTTTTCGCGTAAAACGAATTGTCACTCACGAAAAGTACACGCTCATGAGTTGACAGAGAACAGCGTGGGCTTGTCACATAAGGCTGCTTTAATCCTTGGTGTTGCAGAGGCTTTGTCATTGAAAATGTTGAAGGATTTACTGTATACCGTAGGTTAAAATAAAATGTGGAATACATATAACATTAATATTATAATTTAAACAAGAGATTATAATTAATGGATTATGTTTAGTTCTAGAAGCAATCATGATTATGTGGTTGGATGCGTCATTGATGTATAGATAGGAGTAGCTCCTAGATAAGTTAATATTTACTCCGGGTTCGAGTGAATATTGATCGGTGGTTGCGTTGACGAGGGTCTAACATTTTCTCAAGGTGGGCCTCGAGGTGGGAACGGTGAATTCTCAAATTGGAAAGTCACGAACTCCTTATTATGGAGGAGCCTATATTTACAAGTTCAATGTGGGATTCCACTGGTAAAACACTTAATACATTTTAAGCTTTGTTTTCTGATATTTAATTAAACTTATTTCCTGCTGCTGACAGGTGATTTGTATGTGTCTAGCGCGGTTTAGTGATCCGCAAAAAAATGGTTTCCGTGATGATGTCTAAAGCGTCTCGCAAAATGTCAATATAAAGAGTATTATATCACCAAACGGTCTTTGCTTTAAATTAGTTGAAACATTGGGATTATTTTTCCATATTACATGGACCGTTTTGTGTCAGAATTAGAGTATTGAAACACTCACTTCAAGACTGGCAAGGCAACATTGACACCCTTAGTATTAAAGTTGTTCATAGGCGACGGTAATCATTTACTCCTCGACATTACATCATTTTTATAGGTGGTAGAGCCATGCTGAAGCTATCACTGGCTTCAGTATGAATGGGTCGGCTTGTCCGGGCTAGTACCACACTCTCATAGAAAACCGACGTGAAGTAACAGTGCTTGTATTGTTGCGTTTCGTTCGGTCAGTGACAGCGTCGGAGGCCCACCTCTCCTCCCCTCCCCCACTCCTCTTCCCTTCCTCTCCTCCTCTCCCCCAATACAGCCTGGCAATGCGACACCTGGTGTTGCAATTGTCTATGGACGGTGGTGATCACTGAAAATCAGGTAACATCATCATAACCCACTTGTTCGCCCAATATTTAAAAAAAAATTAGAAGGGTCGTCTGCATGTTTTCTATACTTCGGCATAAAAAAATGCTGTGAAATATACCAAAGGTGAAGGTGAAGGTACCGAATTCTATTAAAATTTTAACGTGACATACGATCATGCCAGGAACACAAGCAATAACTATTCTAAGTATAATTTATATGAGATTTGCAACAACATATCAATTTTAGTTATTTTGAAACTTGTAACGATAAAGAAGCAAGACAGTTTCTGTTCTACAGAATAAGAATTTAAACAGGTAAAGGAATTTATGTAAGTGGTTTGCTAAGGAGTATTGTTTGTCTTGGACAGAATATATGTATACCTATCTACACATATAATAAAAACGTAAATCAAGTGCGTCTCTTCTTTCTAGAGTTTTGTAAAAAAAATTTTTAAAAGTCTAGGAATAAGTAATAAAATACATTTCAATCATTTCTAGAAGTGTCTGTCTGTCTTTCGGTTTGTCTGGATACGTATCACTGCTACTCGTAAAGTACTGCAGTCACGATAAAACCCAGAAAATCATAATCCATACTCTCGAGTAACATTTAGGCTTGGTATCATAAGAAATCTCTATCCAAAGTAATTGTAATTTTAGCGACGACGCTATTTGACTACGAAAGAAAAGTAAAGAAGTAAATGGGCATGATACATTCAGATAATTTTATTAATCATTGTTTTTTTTTACATAAACTTTGAAGTGCGCGGAGTTGCGGGTACAGATATTTCGTTTTATATATTAATACGTGAAGCCAAAACTTTGTACCCCTTTTTAAGCGAATTGCACGAACGGATGATTATGAAATTTGGCATAGTTACAGTTTATATGGAAAAGAAATGCAGAAAGCTATTACTCACACTACTGCTTGAATTTTACACAATATATACACACATAAAAATGAAAAAAAACTTTTTGACATTCATCATTTAACTTTTACATTCCAATTAAAAAATTTAATGAACTATGGTCGAATGTCGACCACCGGGCGCCCGCTAGTAATATATAAATATACACATTACACCGCAGTATACTATATTTTCCATACTACTTCCAACCCTGATACTACTTCTAGTTAATAAAGCACATACGACATACTGCATTTTAATACGTATACAGTAAAACCTCGGTAATTCGAAATTCAAGAGATTAATAATAATTCGAGATTTCGACTTATCGAACTGGTGTTTACAGCTAATTTAATTTTAACTTATATTTTGGATAAGTATTTTAAAATTAACATTCAACGTTTTTTTTTTTTTTTCGAAATGCCTACGCTATTGACCCAGCAAGATCTTAACAGCTTCACCGAACTATCGCATTCAACGTATAGTGGTTTAATTATCCTATAATGTTTAATCTAGGCAATAAACAAAAAGTATTGTAATATAGGTTTTATTTAATTAAAAAAATACTTCTAAACAGATGTCTATACATTGTAGCTGAATATTCTTGAAGTTACTTAACTTTTGCCTTTCTTTAGTGGTTATTATTATTATTATCATTATTCTGGAATAGGGGCTATGCAGGCCTTAGTCCTGTATCACTGCGACCAGTACTGATATATTGTGATCGCCCCATATTACTAAAGTTCCCCGCCCAGTCCTATAGCATTTAGGAACTGCAGGACTTTTTTGGTCGACAGTATCTGTACCTCATGCGGAAGCAATACATGCTTTTCCAGAATCCGGTTTCGTGTAGGCTTCAGAGGATCACATTCCCACACATAAGTGGTGTTTGGGGTCTCAACCGAACTATCACAAAATCTACACACTCTTGTGCTTTGTGTATTAAGTACAGATTGATATGTCCCAGATATAAAGTTCGAATATATTTTATTGGTTATTATCTATTAAAACCCAATACTCTCCGCAATACATCTTACCGATTACTCAGATTTGAATGAAATTATTGATGTTTGATGGCAAAATAACAAAGGTTTCGACTTATCGCGGTTTTCGACCTTTCAAGGTTCGACTTATCGAGATCTTGTGATATGATTAATTTGTGAGACGATTATAATAAAGAAAAACTTTGCATGCATTCTAAATGTTATAACTTTCAAAGACTCCGGTGATGATCTTAATGACTACATATTATATCAACCGGTAATTGAAATTTAAAAACTGTATATACAAATATATGTAGTATATTTGTTGTTATTCTATTGAACCTACGACCTCTCAGTTTTCAAAACAGATTATACCCCAGCTCCAGCGGCTTTGCTACAATAAAGTGATCTCTAAAAAGCTGAAACGTTAATACATTAGGCACCAATAAAAGTATATAAGCAACAAACGAAATTGGAATTCTATGATAGGCTATTCCAGTAGAGAATCCCTTAGCTAGCGAGTGCTCAGGATAATTATATAGGTCTTGTGGGTGCGCTAGTGTGCATAAAAACCGAATACATAGCGGTAAAACCGAATGAGTGAGCCCGAATAGGCCCCGTGCGTCATCTGACGGGTTATTCTGAAAGTTGATCTCATTGGAGTAGTATCTTTTTATTTATCTCTCAAAAAATATTAAATTTCACTTCATAGCAAGCTCTAATGGCTATTCATACCTAAGTGATAAAACTTCGGCTGCTTGTTTGCGCTAAAACTAATCTCAAAATTAATTCAGATAAACGCATAGAAAAACATTCACACATGCTTGTAATGCCAATAATAACACAAAATGAGTATTTCGTAATTTATTTAATGTATATAAAAACTGCTGATATAGTTAACGTGTTGCGTTTATCGTCACGCAGCCCCATAGTTCCCACACCTGGATTTGCTTATGCGCAGTCTTTTGAAATTAGTATCTGTTTCCGCACTTTTGTGAAATCATTGTAAGTCATGTATCGTATATAGGTATATCGTGGCTTACATTATTATGGGCATATATAAATTAACTAGAAATCGTTGTGTAATGCGTCCGTGTATTTGTAATTTCGTCCATGTATTAGTATACAGAGGATTTTTTGCGAAAACCAGCACTGCAACCTTTTTCACTCCATGCAACACTTATCATATTTGAATTACATACATACATACATACATACATACATACATACATACATACATACATACATACATACATACACATATATATATATATATATATATATATATATTCCGGTCAAAGACAAGACTTATGACGTTAGATGCATTTTTTTTCGAAATGAAAACGCCCTTGACCTGGAAAGGTCCTTACAGCTTCACCGAACAACTGAGGCGAGCGCTGAAGGCACTCAGCCGATTTGGGATATTTGGGTGACTAACTCATATCCCAAATCGCGATAAGCGATAAAAGCATGTGTGGATGTACCATAAGAACAACGGTGGCCGTGAATCAACGAGAATCTAGTGGTATTCATCACTAACATGCAGACAAATCAGCCTATCACAGAGCGAATCATAAGGTCATTAGATATATACCCTTGCGTCAACATGCGCAAGTAACCAAAGTCACTTGTTAGTAAAGGTTTTATAGATATATATATGGGGGTTCCGGTACATTCAGGTACATTATATACATGTACATACATGTACATTCAAACTGATATTCCGTGAAGATTTTCGATGCTTTAAGATTTTTGTAAACCAAACTTATAGTAAATATATGATATATATATGATGTATATATATGTATATATATATGTATATATATGCTAATAAATAAGATAAAATAGTAAATATATGATAATTTTGAAAATATTTTTTATTTTATAGTAATTTCAGCAACTAAGGCTAAGCTAATATTTGATATATTTAAAAAAAGTGAAACTATAACTCATCCTGGTAATGTCGTAAACAACAGCCAGTTGCAGAATGTAATATTGTTTATATTATACGTGAGTGAAAGTCATAGCAGAATAGCCCTTCAGAAATCTACTTTATGCATTAGGAAAGAGTTCGTATCGCCGTATGTACATTTTTTTTCATGAAACGCGTACTCAGAGCCCGGGCGTGATATAAAATTACGATTTATTGTTATTACTGAGATCAAGACGATGTAAATCGAAGTAGTTATGTTTTGAAATCGTGGAAATTTCGCTACCTATATGTTATTGTTCATTTTATATGATTAATATTCATCTTAAGAAGCGAAAACTTTTTTAGATGCGTTAAGCGTTTTTTGCTAAGAAAAAAACTTATGAATTCGCGTAACCGATGACCTCGACATACTCGTGAAGGCGCATACGCTTGCGGCAGACTAGCGACTCATAGTACAGCGGTCTATGTACATGTAACATAGATATTTTGTATTGAACTTGTACATATTTTTTGTAATTAATTAATAATCTGTGTAAAAGTAATATATAAAAAACTATAATTTTAATACACAAGTTTTTAAATTTAAATGATACAGATTATAATATAGTCTAAGAATAATTAAAAAGAACACCATAATTCACACTTCAATAATCAATAATCTATACTAATATTAGATATAAAGTTGGAGGGTTTGTATCTTTGTGTGTTTCATTGAACGCGCTAATCTCAGGAACTACTGATTCTATTTGAATAATTATCGCAGCGTTAGATACCTCATATATCGAGGAAGGCCTTAGGTTATATATCATCGTGTTATAACAACGCCTACACGCTTACACATGAAAGTGGAAGGGTTTACTTTTTTTTCCCTTATCGAACTGAAAAACTCTCAATTATCCGATAATAAATATATGGAGGAGTTTGTTGAGGCGTGTATGCTTGGTACACATATACGTTTCAACAACTCATACATATATGAATAGTTAGCTAGGTTAGCTAAGATAGGTCGCGATTTTGCATGCAACAGGCAACAGCCAAGCCGAGGTGTGACGTGCACCCTTGAGCTGGATGCCAAAATAAAATCGGCTGAGTGCCTTAAGCGCTCACCTTAGTAGTCCGGTGAAGCTGTTAAGACCTTGCTGGGTCAATAGCGTAGTATTCGAAAAAAAACGTGTTATAACCAAAAGGAGCGGAGCAACAATGAAAAATGTTTCCAAATCGGAGTTATTTTACATATTTCCTGTTGAGAGCTTCCGCTGCATGTTAGGGTTTGCCCAAAGTTCCACGCGGACGAAGTCGAGGTCAGAAGCTAGTATTTGTATAATATGAAATACATATAATAATATATATATTTGACCAGAGAAAACTAATGTGTCTACTCCTGTTACATTCGAATATCTACCATTGGACAACTACTATGTATAAATTTATTATATGTTATAATAATGGTTCGATTAACGAATAAACCCCACGAGGAATTGAACTCGCAATACATGAGCCTAGACATATTAACCGCAAAATTATTAAGACTATATAAACTGTCATAATAAACACAAATTAACCGAGGCCGACAATAAATTCTGTTTAATTAGATGGAAACAAAAAGTGGATCTAGTTATTAATTTCCAGGGACACAATAAGCTGAAGATCCTTAGTTATAGATGACTCTTGGAAAGTTCCCGGGTCGAACACCTGGCCCTCTCAGACCTCTATTATGAGTTACTAAGTTAAATCATTTAACGGACTTGCGGGCTTTTACTGACTGGAACGTCCATTTTCAATTCATATAATCATATAGTACCTGGGCGACCGAGCCTAGCTCGGTTCTATAAAAAACATTGTTAAATTAAAATAAAAAACTATTAGGTTTGCCTTATAAAATTGATATTTTTTTACAAAAATAAAAAAAAATATTTATCAATTCTACCGTCGCTCGGATTCGAACTGGGGTTACACGTATTTTCGAAGCAACCGATTTCTATCTGAGCTTTATTTTGTTTTGACAGCGACGGCGAAATTTACCGATATATTCTAGCTATATTTTTTATTGCCTGAAAACTCAGTAAAAAAAAGTTTTCTATGAATAAAATCTAGCTAGATCGATTTATCGTTCCCGAAACTACCTACATACTAAGTTTCACGGAAATAGATAACGCCGTTTCCGAGATCCTGAATATATACAAATATAAAAATATACAAGAATTGCTCGTTTAGAGGTATTAGATACCACAACTCTCTTAATTTCTCGTGGTTTAAAATCGGTCAGTTTACTTGCTGCCAATATGTTTGCAGGCCGGTATGACAACGACTGTTGATAGACCACAGTAGTCCCGTTGTTTATGCGGTGAGCAGATACATATCTCTATAGGTACATTACATTCTTGGTGATTTGATGTATGTCCCCAAAAACTTAGGTAACCTGGATTTAGTAAAAGACCGGCACAATCTAAAGAATAGAAATAACAACAAATTGGTGACTTTATGTCTCAGGCTCACTAAGACCAGTAAAAGTTTTTAGGTAATTTAGATATTATATCAAGGACCCAAAACACATTATCGATTTGCCAGGTAGTAAGTTCAAGTGCCATCTCAAGCGAGTCTTAATACATAAAGGGTTATAGGGTGGATCAATAAGTGAACAATGGTGACGTCTAAAAGGACACCCCTCACTGTACATCCACCAAAAACGAATGTAAACATATATATCTATCGATATATGTTGTGCTATACGACTGTCTTGTTTCGCAGTGGTGGTTTTGACGTTCAATAAGTGTCTTCACAGTGCCTACATTGAATAAAGGATTTTTGATTTGATTACATCAAGCCATTAGTGTAACTCTATTGGAACGTGATGGCTCACTAGAGTATTTCGTAACCGATCAACACCGTAGCACGTGCCATGATAGATCCGACTGTAAATGAGAATGTTGGGCACGTGTCGACATTCTTCCTGTATGGTACGCGACGTTGCCAGACCGCTGTGGACAAACGGATAAACGTATTATAATACCGTATACCTAAGGTTTCAAACGAACGGCTTCCTCTCTCTACTCCCCCATCCATAACAATAATATTCGTACAATTATTATGATGTCAATAATTTACGCAACAACCACACAAGGTTTTCCTGACGCGTCTTTTTGTCCTAATGAAAGGTAGAACGAAATGTACAATTTTAAGCTATGAGTATCTGTTTTATTAAGTACTAGCCTCTGCCCGCGACTTTGTCCGCGTGGAATAATTACTTTGGGCTAACGCTAACACGCAGCGGAAGATGTCAAAAGGAAAAAAATACCATTTTGAAACATTCTTCATTGGTCCTCCACTGTTATTGATCTTAACGTGATGATATATATCGTATAACCTTCCTTGATAAATGAGCTATACAGCACTCAAATAATTTTAAATAACACCAATAGTTTTTGAGATTACCTCCTATAACGTCACAAACTTTACCTCTTTATAATATTAATATAGATCTATTTTTTTCGATTTTTACAATAACTTTTCAAGAATGTGTTAGGAGGGTAAATGTAGAATATACTCTTGAAACATATTCCTCAGTGTTGCCCGCTTTTATAGTGTACATTTAATATACACATCAGCTGTTAAAACTGAAATAAATTAGCTGTGTATGATGCGAAGTAGACTAACTTGTTAATGGTGATATCTGTTTACTAGCGTATTTTACGAATAGCGAATGCAGTAGAGGTTATTATTTGTATGATAAATTAACAACATTGTTATTTAAAAATAATGACAGGCACCGAGCTAAACACTATTTAGTAGGCACTGCTATATCTGGTTAACCCTTTTTTTTTCTTTGTAGAAATGACTACGCTATTGACCCAGCAAGGTCTTAACAGCTTCACCGGACTAGTAAGGCGAGCGCTTAAGGCACTCAGCCGATTTTATTTTGGCAACCAGCTCAAGGGTGCACGGCACACCTCGGCTTGATTGTTGCCTGTTGCATGTAAAATCGCTACCTATCTTAGCTAACCTAACTAACTATTCATATATGTACGAGTTGTTGAAACGTATATGTGTATCAAGCATACATGCCTCAACAACTCCTCCATATATTTATTATCGGAAAATTGAGAGTTTTTCAGTTCGATAAGGGAAAAAAAAGTAAACCCTTCCACTTTCATGTGTAAGCGTGTAGGCGTGCACGTGTGTGGGGGTGATCGTGTAGTGTTGTAGCGGTGATGTATATTTGTGTGTCACCGTATCGCGCAAGCAACGCACTCAAGGGCTCCCTACCGAGGGAATATGGTTAACCGAACTTTGGTCTTAGCCGAACGCTATAAGGTTGGTAGGGACCCTAATAAATATTACACTTATTTGATTAATTTATAAGCACACATTATATAAAACACTACAACAATATTAAACACACATTTGGGGGGTGTAAGGGGTGTCGAATAACATCATAAGACTTGAGACACCCAAGCCAACCTCACCTGCACGTGGTGCACCCTGCTGAATAACGAACGAGGCAATGGCGCAAGCGAGGTGGTAGGGTTTTACACCCCGACTGGTTCGTAACCACCATGTATATGGCGAAAAAGCCCGTAATAGTGATTCGCTTCTGCGGGTCGCGTTTCGGGATCAGCCTGTGCATATCCAGCTTTTTGCAGGCCGGCATGATAGTGGCAACCGGCGATGGATAGTGTGTCACTCGGTGGTCGCTATTATTTTTGGATTGTACTGTGCTTACCATCAGGCATAGTGCAGTCATTTTGCCGTGGTACAATAAAAAAAAACAAGTTTTCTTTATCGAAACTTTGGTTAATTAAGTCCATGATCTTTTTGTATCATCATTTAGTTTGTGTCAACTAAAATACGCGTTCAGACCTATTATTTCGGTTTTTATTATCCAATTTTCGTTTATCTATCAAGTGACGAACAGATCATATAATTAAAATTCGGAAGTTACAGAGGATTTAGAAAATTTAATTAAAAAATTTCATAGATTTATGACAAAGGATACCTATCGCTCCATAATTAAAAGTAAGGGATGAAGATATAAGTTACACAATAACCACTTCCAGCTGTCATAGTTTGTCTACCGTCCCACATCATGGGTAAGGTAAAACAGCTTGTTCACTTTCAAAGTAAAACTGCAACTCAAAGGTAGGAACTGAAAAATGAATCGCAAATATTTGGAATCTTGTATTTCGTATATATAATTGGTATTATATTCATAACTGATTTTTATAAATTTTTGTGTACAGAAATTATAGATATCTTCAAACTTCATAACTTATAATAATACGTGATAATAAATAAGACAGCTTATTGGGAAGTTCAGGTGAAACGGATAACAAGTGAGAGGTTTTCAAATCCGGTTATATTCTTTTTACTAACTCTTTATTTGTCAAGTTTTACGGTTCTAAAGACGAGTTGTATTTGTAATTTAGATTTTTTATACATATAATAAAAATTAAGTGTCTGTATGTAATATCAAAATAAAAAAATGACTGATGGGGTATGAAAGTATACACGCTTCTGATAACAAAAATGCAATTTTTAAAAATTTTGTCGGTCTGTCTGTCTGTTTGTTCCGGGTAATCTCCGAAACGGCTGGACCGATTTTAACGGAAATTTCACTGACAGATAGCTGAAATTACAGCGGGTAACATATGCTACTTTAAATTAGACTAAGTGTTAATTCAGGCTTTGTCTGTAATGCTATCTCCAAAACGGATGGACCGATTTTCACAGATCTTTCACCAACTGAAGCAGATATTATAACAAGTAATTTAGTGAATTTTAATTTAGACTAACTGTTAACTGTGGCTTCGCCCGCAGTACTATCTCCATAAAGGTTAGACCGATATTCAAGACACTTTCATTGGCAAACAGCTGACCTTATAAAATGTTGCGTGTAATTCAAGCAATTTTAGTTTATATTAGCTGGTAACCGTGGCTTCGCTGGTAGTACTATCTTTAAAACGGCTAGATCGACTTTCACGGGACTTTCACTGGCAGGCAGCAAATCTTATAAAAAATAATTGAGGTTATTCTATATTAGACTAGCTGTTACCCGCGACTTCGTCTGTATGAAATTTAGCAAGATGTCTACTCTTTCTTTATTTTTAATTAGAGACATAATTATCAACTTATTGATTACAATTCATCATTATAGTTATTAGTAACTTTGAAGATAGATGAGTTCTTCGTAATAAGATCTTAGACCATAAAAGTATTACGTAAGAAGTTTCAGAACACAATTTCTTGCGGAACACACAAGCGTTTATTTTTTTATAGTCACGAAATCTTAATTACAATAGAAATGTATATTAAATGGAAATCTTTATAATAACATTTTAAGTAATTGTTTCATTAGTTCCTTATACAGTGTAATTAAGCACTGTGGTAGTTATATAGTGAGGTAAGGTTCCAAATATACTGTTGATGACATACCTCATTTGGCACACTGTTAGTATTACTGTAAGCGGCGTGCTTTTCATACTTACAATTGTTTTTAAAGAGCATTTCTATAATTGTACATAGTCTCACAATTTTATAATTCTTTAATTCAATCTAAAAAAACGCGTGCAGAGCTGTGGGTACAGCTAGTACATAAATATATTTTCGAATTCCACAAAATTTACGATAAAAATAAGCATAATTATTAACCACATAATGTTCTACTCATCGAGAAAATACTTTTTCCTTAAGGTACAAAACCGGAAGTAAACAACTTCAAACCAAAATTGTAATAACTCGAAGTAATGCTTGTCAATTGTTTCCTATTTTTAAATATGAATTAAAATACAATTATAATATAGTAGATTTTTTTAAATATGTTTTGTGTTAGTTGAGATATATTCGGTTTCATGAATGTAACACTGCGTTTACGTTGGTGCTTGCCTAGACCGGTTGAATTGCCAGATATAGAATTAAAATTCAGTTATATTAACAAATATTACAGCGTCTCTGAAAAAAAAACATGAGTAGAAAACATTAGTTAATATTTTTCCGATATATAAGCTATGTAACTATGAAGTTTAATCAATAACTGTCGAGGAGTTTTTAAGAGCAATAAATAATCATCCATTGTCATAAACTTAATAATTACATTATTAATAGTAGGAATCTTACAAATAAATTTAGATCTTGTGGTAGATTTGATATTTTATTCATAATATTGTATTATTTGGCTGTATATTTTGTAATATTTATGGTATTTTATGTAATACAATTCGGCTATTGTGCACAGGTGAAGTGGATGAGAAATAGTACCATAGAGCATGGATTCTGACTTGCCACAAAAACTCTCGAAATAGTTTTAACAAACAGGCCACCATCATGTTAGAACATTGAAATGATCGCAAGAAATTTGTAATATCCATTAACTACTCGAAAATGACACCAATAATCTATCAGAAGATTGGTTGCCAAATATAAAATTGATAAATTCATAATGTATCGCTTACAAAACCATCACTCGTTTGTAATGAACTGTCTGGTTTATTTGATCTGTGTCCGTATATTCCGGCGACACCGGTGTCCGTTTAATTGATAACTCGATATTAAAGTGGAAGCAAGGATTTATGTCTTAATATAGCAGACATTACTGCCCGTTAATTGGATTTGATGCGTTTAATACGCTACAGTTATTTATTACTACCATTAAATCACTACAAATGAAAGCCTTGCGTTTCAGTTGTAAATTCAGATTATGAGTAAATAAATAAATAAATATTATAAATAAATAAATATTAGTACTACTACTTCTATATATTTATATATATATACACATATAATAAGAATGTAAATATAACGTGGTTGTCCATTTTTAGATTTTTGTGAAAAAAAAATGTTGCAGGTATCTAGCAACAAGTAATAAAATACATTTTAATCAATTTTACAAATGTCTTTCTGTCTGTTTTTTCGTTTGAGCACGCATCACTGGTAAAGTACTGCGTTCACGATAAAACCTCCTCAAGAAAATCTTAGAACATAGACTCGGGTAACATTTAGGTTTTGTTTTATTAGAGTCGGTACAGTTTATAAGAAATTATTCTAATTTGAATGACGGTTCCAGTTATGTGTGAGAAAAGAATAGGTAGGTAAATATAATTCAACGTGTTGCTGAAACAGGATATTTTATTATATCACTAGGGGGCCCGGCAGACTTTGTCTCACTCTGATTATAAAAAAAACCCGTGACAAACTATATACCAAAACATTCCTCATTAATCACTATTTCTACCGGTGATAAACACATAAAAACCATTCAGTAGTTTCCGAGTTTATCGCGAACAGACAGACAAACAGATTTACATGCGGGTTTCACCAGTAGGTAAAGTAATTCCTGAGGAAGGTATACGCATACAATTTGTCAAGGATTTTTTTATAAACCGGACGGGACAACGTCCGTTGAGCCCGCTACTAATTAATGACTGGACCGACTATCATGAAATTTTTGATTCACGTTGTCAGGACTACAGATAAGGGTATAGTGTACATTACATCCAAAAAAATGTACTGTTCCCAAAAATAAGTCAAATGTCCATCAACGCAAGCAAATACGCAGGCAAAGGCTGGTGTAAGTTAAATATAAATGTCATATACAATGTCGAAGTCTACATGATATTATTTTTTTAAATATCACATGAGTCCATCTTTTTCGGTCGGTTTTTTTTAAATCATATCGTATATTCTTTATCTTCCCACACAGCTATATATTTACCAAATCATTTTGATGACAATCAATGTTGAGCTTGACACAGAAAAAATGGTTTCGATAATATTTTTGTACTGCTACTCTTTTTTAATGTAGATGGGCTGACGAGAATCGATCCTCTGGTAGAAACAAATGTTGGATTGATTAGAGGAGTGAGATCGAATTATGGAAATTATTCTATGTTCCTGGGTATCCCTTATGCTATGGTCAATGAAGCAAATCCGTTTGGGGTAAGTAGATTTTTATAAAATATTCATATGTTTATGATATCTTCTATATTTTGTTTATTAGTACTTATACACAATGCAGTACGTACTTTCATAATCATAGCTCCTTATTCTCTTATTACAATAGGGCTTTCCGTACACTAAGTACACTAGAGTCTCAGTAATCCGGCATTTCACTCCTTCCTACTTTTAATTTCGTGCTTGCGCACTGGTGTCAGTAAAACCTCCAATATTTTTTTACAATTTCTCTATACAATCCAATAATCTGAACATTCCCATAATCCGACACCCTCTTATTTTCAATAGTGTCCGATTAGTGGGAGTATATTGTACATATTCATCGGAGCATGCTACATATCAATTATTTAATGCTTAAAGAAAGGATAGATCACAAGCAAATTTAGAGAATAAAGATTTTGATGACTTATAAAAAAATGAAGTGTAGATATTATATTATTTTATTTTAGGATGCAATCCCTAATCCGGTATTCCAAGATACGTATGACGCTGTCGATGATAGTGCGATGTGTCCTCAACAATATCAATATAATAACACGATCGTAGGTTCCCTGGATTGTCTTCATCTCAATATCTACGTGCCATCTAATGTTACGTCTAGAAATCGCTTACCTGTTATGGTTTGGCTTCATGGTGGATTCTTTAAAAGAGGCTTTAGTGGTAGATTTTTGTACGGTCCACGTTTTATTGTAAGGCACAATGTTATACTCGTGACAGTAAACTACAGACTCGGACCTTACGGGTTCATGTGCTTAGATCTACCTGGGATATCTGGCAATCAAGGACTTAAGGATCAGTTGATAGCGTTACGATGGATTAACGATAATATAAAATCATTTGGAGGAGATATAAATCAAATTACTTTCTTTGGAGAAAGCGCTGGCGGTCATTCTGTGGACCTACATTTATTATCACCAAAGGAAAAACTCTATAACAAAGTTATTCTGGAAAGCGGCAGTGCACTGGCGAGGACTGTCTTTATGAAACCAGATAAAATTGCTCCTTTAAAATTAGCTTCATATCTAGGATTTGAAACTACAGAAGTAAATGATGCTTTGAGTTTTCTCTCTAGAGTAAACTCTAGTCTTGTTGTAACTGCAACTCTTGAACTTAATATGGAATTCAAACCATGTATCGAAGCACAATTCAAAGAAACTGAGTCATTTATAACTGAAAATTGGGTAACAGCAAAAGTGCCTAAAGTTGCAAACATGCCAGTTTTAATAGGATTTAATAAGAACGAAAGGACGGCAAGCGATCAAAAACAAAATGTTGAAGATTATGAAAATCTAAACTTCTTTTCTACATATTTGACACAAATTTTTGATTTTAATAAAGAAGATTTTAATGTAATGTATAAAATAGTACGCCATTTTTATATTGGCGAAAAACCGTTAAGTATAAATGTGAAGCGGCAAATAATTAATTTTGATTCAGATTTCACATATAATCATCCTATACAAAGAACTATAGGTAAATATCTCGAGAGTAATGCTAGTAATATTTTTTATTATATGTTTGCATACAATGGTAAAAGGAATTATGAGAAGAAATATCAGAATGTATCAGCTAAAGGTGTAGCACATGCTGATGAACTTGGTTATTTATTTGATATGGAAATACTTAATGCAGAACCTACACAAGAAGACCAACTCATGATTGATCGAATGACAACAATGTGGACTAATTTCGCTAAATTTAGGTATGTAAAGATTTTTTTCTTGCTATAAGCTTAACTTCCAATCACAATAGTAAAAATTCTTTAAGTAAGGAGAATCTAGCTCTAGAAACGCACCACCTTGCTGACAGATTTTCAATTACAGATTATTAGTTATCCAAGAAAGTTCTTAAATTATATATTATGTATTTCATATCTCAATATCTATATATTCTCTCACAATGTTACATTAGATATACCGTCGATTGTATATACTAATTGTTCACCTGCTAGTTACCAACATAATTTTAATAAGATCTATTAAAACATACTTTTCATAAAATTTTATGTCACACAACTTATTCGATAAAATATTAAGAAATATTATGTCTAAGATGACAACTTACCATATAAAAGTTAAGAACAATTATAAATAATAATTAATAAATATGTCTAGCGTCTTTAACAAAATTAATTTATGTTTTACAGTAACTAAAGTCACTTTATCTGGAGTCCCTGAGTTAGTGGTAGTGAGTAAATTGACGATGTATAACTAATCAAAAAAATAATTATGTTCTAGTGACCCAACGCCACAGACATCAGAGTTGTTACCTGTTAAATGGTCTCCTATAACTGAGAGCTCACTTAATTATTTGAGAATAGATAAAGAAATGACAATGGAATCCAGGCCTTACAACGACAGAATGGCTTTTTGGGATCTCTTTTATAAGCTAAATGAAAAATTTCATATTGTTCCGAAATAACAATACTACAATTAATGTGGAGGCATAACAAAAAATACAAGTTGAAGTATTTTTTGTATAAGTAAAATTGTCGGGAATATTGTGTATTTACTATCATTAAGTTTATTTAAAGTGTCTATAACAACCTTATTTGATTTTTGATGGAGTAAAATACATATCATTAGAATTTGTTATCAAATGTATTTTGCTCTCAATTTGGTTTTGTTTTATTAAATTATTTTATTAAATTTTTATGCAGATTTTTCTTTTAATCTTTGTTTTAATTTTTACTCTGCTCTTTTTGTGTATTTCGTTCTCAATTATTGTGTATTTAGTAATTTTAATTCATTCGATTTTCAAGTAAAACTATTAGCTTAAAACCATCACTAATAAAGTTATCCCACGATCACAGGCCTGTGAATTTTTCAAAATTCGTATACATTTATTAATCTCAACTAGTAATATAGTAATATATATCGGAGGATGCTGAACGAAAACATCGCGAGGAAATATGTTCCAACAACTCATATATGGTAGTCCGATGAAGCTGTTAAGACCTTACTAGGTCAATAGCGTAGTCAGTTCGAGAAAAAAAAACCGTGAGGAAACATGAACCTAAGAAATGTTATTGTAATATTATTGTATATGGGACCGTGGATTTTTCACAGTTTCAAATGGCCAATACGTCGTGAGCACGTACGTACGTTGTGATTATGCCCATACTTTGCTTCGAAAAAGGCTTATGGCCCTTCAGTGGGTTTACAGAGGATGATCCCATTAATTTACTTATTCACGTTCCCAAAAAAGAGAGAATATACTCTCTGGAAGAATGATATTTTTTGATTCCTAGCCAGATTAATAGAAGTTGTCATAAAACATAGAGCCATATTTACGATAACTTACGCTCATTTTGTCCAATACACAGAGAATAAATTTCAAGTTCTGCTGCTGGAACACAACTACAGTTTTTTGGAAATAGATGTTGAATTTTGGATACGAACCTACACACTGCATTGATCGACGCAATTCTGGAACACCCTTGGAGATTAAATACGTATCTTGGATTTGGCTACAGTAAAAGAACTATACACAATTATACAGATAAAATGGAATTACTTATTATCAGGTCGATGGCATAGAGGTCCTTTACAGAGGCATTTACTGTCTAAATAAATATGAGCTCAACCAGAGAAAATATTACATATCTTACAATTTATCGCCTCTTATGATAGCTTTGTAATCTTAACTGTTATAAGTATGAGTTTTTATTTTTCATATCATAGAAAGTAAACGAACAAGCGGGTCACCTGTTGTTAAGTTATCACCACCGTCCATAGACACTAGCACAACTAGGGTATAAAACTGGGGTAGTTGCGAGTGCATTGCCAGCCTATGTTTGGGGAGAGAGGGGAGGACAAAGGAGGGAAAGTGGGCCTCCGGTGCTCTCTAACACTACAAATCAACGCACCACCTGTTATTGGATTGCTCGCTTCCATTCTGGGAATTTCAACCTGAAAAATAAACCTCGCGGTCGTCCGAAGACTGGTCGACAATGACGAATTAAAGGCGATTGTGAAAGCAGATGATACACAATCTACGGCTGAATTAGCAGCAGCTTTCGACGTTAGCGTCAAAATAATATTGGTCCATTTGCGTCAAATTGGCAAGGTAAAAAAGCTTGACAAATAGGCGCCCCACAAACTCAATAATCGCCAGCGCGAAGTACGCATCGAGACGTGCATTGCACTGCTCAACAGACACACAAATGAAGGAATTTTGAACCGCATTGTTCCCTGTGATTAAAAATGGATTCTGTTTGATAACCGCAAGCGCTGAGCAAGTTGGTTGGATCCTGGTTCAGTACCTAAACAATCCCTTAAACGAAAACTTACCCCTAGAAAAGTGATGGTCACTGTTTGGTAGTCTAGCGCCGGTGTGATTCGTCACAGCTTCTTACCAAACGGGGTAAGGCATTACTGCAGATGTGTACTATGAAGAACTGAACACAATGATGGAGAAGCTGGCACATCTCCAACCAGCATTGGTCAATCGCTCACCTCCGCTGCTCCTGCACGACAACGCGCGACCTCATACTGCACAGTAGACGGTCTCTATGTTGCAAGAAATGGGGTTGGAAGTTCTCCGTTGTCCGCCCTATTCACCAGACCTCGCGCGTACAGACTACTACTTTTACCAGAATTTGGATAACTCCTTGGCTGGAAAAAAATTCAATACCCGAGAAGCAGTACAAAATGCCTTTGAAGAATTTGTTGCCTCCCGTCCAGCTGATTTCTTTAAGAAGGGCATCAATAAACTGCCACTGCGTTGGCAAAGATGCATTGATTACATGGGTGATTACTTCGATTAATACAAATAAAAATACATGAAGAAAGTTCGTTTACATTTTTAATACAAAACGGCAATTTCATAGGTAAAGACCTAATACATCTACATCCGAGTAAAGCCACGGGCACAACTAGCTTTTATGAATAATTAAACAAATTAACATACAGTGAACAGTTACTGAAAAGTTATACTTTGAGAGAGCAAATAAAAAATACACATCAACTGCATTAAAGTCGTCTGATTAGCTTTACGCGAAATATCATGTCTGGAAAGTTGTTTCACTGAAAAACTTATGTCATCTAAATATAATTGTTAAATGTATTAATATCATTTTGCATGTTTTAACTATAAAAACGAGTATGTTTTTGATAACTATATTTATTTTAATTTTTAAAGGGGCTTTGTAAATGATTCTCATGGGAACATTACATTTTTTTTTAGTAACTTTTAAAAAAATTAATTAAATAGAAGTACTCATCAATTGAAATCGTTTAAAATGCTAACCAATAAATTTGAATTAGTATTTTTACGACGTATATTTTTAGTTATAGTTGTACAAGTCGTACAAAGTTGTACAAATCGAATGAACAATACCGCTACAGTTTTGCGCAGTCCTTTGTAATTAATTAAATGCCATAGAAACACATTCTATCAGATATGGCGGCCGATTCGAACAGCCGGTAGACGTAATGGCGTGTAAAATTAACGCTCGACAGTTTTTGACAGCCTCTGTATTAACCGGGGTAACTAATAACAGGAAAGTTTTGCTGGTGAATGAGTGATAATTATTCTTTTGGTACACCGGTTATAATCTGATATTAGTAATAACTGTTAGGTTCATTATACTATTTTAATGTGTGCATTCAAATATATCACGCAATATACGATTAATAAGTGGTTCGTAAAATTTGTGAACCCTGGACGCTGACATCCGGAATTAAGGGAGATCTTTTTTCCAAGGAGTCGTAATATGAGAATGAACTGAAGTAGAATTTATGTATTTTGAGGTGTAAAGGGTGTCGAATAATATCATAAAACTTGAGACACCCAAGCCAACCTCACCTGCGCGTGATGCGCCCTGCTGAATAACGAACGAGGCAATGGCGAAAGCGGGGTGGTAGGGCTTTACAGCCCGACTGGGTCGCAACCACAATGTATATGGCGAAAAAGCCCGTAATAGTGACTCGCTTCTGCGCGTCGCGTTTCGGGATCAGCCTGTGCATATCCAGCTTTTTGCAGGCCAGCATGACAGTGGCGACCGGCGATGGAGAGTGTGTCACTCGGTGGTCACTATTATTTTTTGGATTGTACTGTGCTTATCATCAGGCACAGTGCAGTCAAGTTGCCGTGCTACGATAAAAATAAAATAAAAAAAATGAATATTTATAATATAATCTCATTTGGTAACAGCAAATACACAATCGTTTTAGTTTTATAATATTAGCATAAGTTACTGAGTAGCTTAAATAATTGTTCCATTAAATTACAATTACGTTTTTACTTTTTCACGTTAAGAAAGGAATGAAAATCATTATGAAAACTGTGCGACGAAACGGAATATACAATTAATATAACTTTACGAGTTCATTAATTCACTTTTTGTAGCGTCATATTTCAGGAGCGTTCGCTACAGACACGAAGCGGCGGCCTTCGCTAAATTCAAGTAAAAAACCATACCATGACAGTCTATTCATCTTGGCGACTTATGAGAGAAAAATGACGGCTTCTGTTTTGTTACTTTTCTGATTTTAAGTTTTCTTTTTTCAAATGAGAAGATTTTTAGACGAGTTGAGCGGAATTTGGCAGGTGAAAATCATATGATTTTGCGTCAGCGACATGCTAGTAAGTATGACTGCCTGTATTGGGCTTGCGTGGCTTGCGTCAGAGTAGCGACATGTTATATAGCCACCTGTGTACGGTTAATAATGATATTCTGTAGCTCATCATATATTTTGTTATAATATATGGAATATATGAAAGCCGCAACAATGTTAATAATTTCAATAAAGAAATTCTGAAATTTAAGTATTGAAATTTACATTATAATTTTGGCGTTTTGTAGCCTCGAGGGTTTGTGTTCTTTCTTGTTGCCGATGGAGTTAAATAAAAGGCCGTGGATCGATATTAACTGCTCCTTTAATGTATGTGTTGTACAAGTTAGAATTTACACAATAAGATAAAATACTGGATACATAAATACAGTCTTATACTAGCGTACCTACGCGTCCCGGGTGAATGGCCAATTGACAAGTTGTTAAAGTGACGCGTGGGTTCAAACATTTTTCTTTATGGTTTATTAGGCTTCCAGCTACCGATCGTTTCAGCAGTGTTGCCCGGTCTTATATGATAAGGATTAATAACTAATATTAAAATTATGCTAACTTATACGCATAACATTTACAAGTAATATTAAGAAAGGGCGGAACGCCACATAGTTAATATGAAAATTCAAAAGAGTTCACATTTATTTCACTGTTTTCAGTTCACACTCTGGCGGCAGTCCTTACGACTGTCTCCACTTTATTTTACTTAAATGCCTTCAGAATATTACTACATACATTAAAGAGGAAACAAACTCCTTCTTTATTAATAAATGACAGCATAGCATTAATTTATTATTTAACATTTCGTAGGTTTGCTCGCTGTAGTGATGAAGTTAAAATCCAGCTATTCAGAGCATTTTGTCAATGTTTTTATACGAGCAGCCTATGGGTCAGCTTCAGTAAGAGAACTAGGAACGTATTGCGTGTCCAATATAATAGTATTTTTAGAATTTTATTGGGATTACCACGATTTTGTAGCGCTTCGGTGATGAATGAATTATGGTCGAATAGCGACCGCTGGGCGCGCACTAGTTAATATAGTTACTTTATTTTATCTTTAAACTTACTACCAAGTTATGTACTAGTATATGATTTGTTTGTGAGGACCCTTGTCGTCTTATAAATAAATAAATAATAATGGAAAAATAATTAATTTACTTCAAGATTATAATAGTAAATACACCATATTTATTTACGACGGAAGCGAAGTTGACACATTTCGGAATTAGATTGACACTGAATTATTTAAAACCATACATTTTTAAGGTTCACTCAAAGGAGACACGCTCTATAAAGTTATTTTTGGATGAACAAAATAGGAATTCATTTTAAGTGCACTTTCACTCTTGTTTAACTTTATTTTATAATTTACAACGTCGCTCGTGTTTTTGCCAGCCTGATAATTTACCCTCGTCTATCATCATGGCGAAAGGTTAAGTTGTCAGACTAAGGTCAAGCCGTTATAGAAATATTTACAAGAATTAGGTATATTTAATATTAGCTGTACCCGCGACCCCGTCTGCGTGGAATTTAATGTAAAAAAATTATGACTAATACAATCATCTGAATGTTTAAGTCCATTTACTTATCTAATTTCTCTCGTACTTATATCGTCATTAACATTACAATAACTTTTGATAACTTTACAATAACTTTAAACTGATCTTAATGAATCTAATACTAAATGTTATTCGAAGATATGCTTTATGATTTTCTTGATGAGGATTTGCGTTGAACGCAGTACTTTAACAGTGATGAGTCGTCAAGCAAACAGACAGACAGACACAGACTGTCATTTCTAGAAATGTACTTATTTCGAAATACCAGCAACAATTTTTTTTACAAAGTATTTTTTTTACATAGTTTTTAAAAAGTACAGTCACGTTAGATTCTTAGTATATATAAAGAAGGAGGTAATTTACTAATACTCATCAAAATAAACGCAAATAATACTATTAAAACTGTATAATACAATTACACAACATTCACAGCAAAATAATAAGACATTAAGCTATGGAAATCATTCAATATTAATCTTTTCAAAAAGTAAATACTCTTCTTCATGACTCATCGCTTTAAACTATTAATCTATAATTTAATACGTGAAGCAAAATCTTTGTACCCCTTTTTAACCGATTTTCCGTGAACAGGTGACCTTGAAATTAGGCATAGTTAAAGTTTATATATGGCGGAGAAGTGCAGAAAGCTGTTTATTTTATATAAAATGCATTAGAAGTACATTAAATTAATTAAAATAGGCACTACTCACACTACTGCTTGAATTTTACACAACATATACACACATGTAAATAAAAAAGACATTTTGACAGCCGTCAATAATGACTTCAAAGAGGTTGCGAAGGAGGTTACTATGCTCGACTATATGTATTTTTTAACTCTTACGTTCCAGTTACCATTTTCAATCCTACATTCAACAATGATGTTATAACATATACCTATTATAGTGATGTTCATTATTTTTTATGGTGAACTCACTTCAAATGATGATTTAATAATAAAATGAGCCAAATAATACTTTGGATAATCAAAATAAGAGTTTTGTTCATAAAAGTAATTCATGACTTAGACCTCCGCGGTTACAATGTTGCAATTCAACCGCATGTAGCAACGAAAAAGAATTTATTTTCAAAAGCTAATGGTAGTATTAAAATATCTTTGTCTTGGATTCACCATTTGATTGTATTGTGCATCCATTACTTTTCCAAACGATTATACTGGGCATATTACTATTTCTCATAATGAACAAGTTATATTTAATTCAATATCACCCAGAAATTATATATTATTTTTTGTCGTGTAAAATTAATTGAAAATTGTGTCATAGGTTGCGATAAATTTCTTTATTTTCGTAAAGTTATGTTTGCTTAAAATTTGAGAGCTTTAGCACGTGGATTTCTTTCAAATTTATAATTGAATTCAATTTTCATTTACCCATAGTTATTTTTTTTATGTTTATATAATTAAAGATAATGGCAAATAACTGAGTAGCCATAATGGAAACCTTTGATTATAGAAGTATATATATCCTTTGACAAAAGAACCCTAATAAAGTTCAAACTTTAAAAAATCAATTAACTCTGGTCGAATGTCGACCACTGGGCGCCCACTAGTTAAATTTAATTATATCAACAGATCTGTAAGCTTATTATAAACGTGTTATATACGTTTATTATAAATGTGGTACACATCTTCTACAACATTGCATATGTCACAATTTGGTGCCGACTTCAATTTTATGAAATACTAGCTGTTACCCGCGGCTTCGCACGCGTTTTTTGAATATATTAAATAGATTTCAAATTGTTATTAGATGTGCTAATAACAATAATACTCTTTCAAAAATATTTGTAAGTATGACACGCACATCATCTACAGTAACAGGTAACATCTACATTATATATATGAATACTAATACTGTATCGAATGGGATGGGATTTATCATAAGCCACATAACTGGAACTTTAAACTACTATCTATGTATCACCTTCAGTGCTCACACTATATAAGAAAGTAATGAAAATATTAAGCTATATATTATCGAACAATATGTGTTAAATCTTTTATTATATAGATATAATATGTCCATATTGTTGATATGATCAAGATATTAATATACCTTGCTATAATTTAAATCACATATAAACATATGACTTTCAATTATATTTATTCTTGGAGTCCAGTACAATATACGTCACTCGCGCATGTTTACAGTGAACAACATTTTTTGGTCAATTTCATATATACGCACGGATAACAGTTCATCACAATATAGTGTCAACAAAGTCGTGTTACACGTCTGTCTTTATGTCTGTTCGCGATAAGATCAAAAACGTATCTTCATGCCGTTTTTATCAACATATAAAATGATTCTTTGGCAAGGTTTAGGTATAGTTTGTCTTTTTATCAGGGCGGGTATCGTCTGCTGAACCCGCTAGCTTAAAATAAAACAGCTAATTAGTTAGTTATTTACCCGTAAAATTCCCGTTCAAATATTACTTGTAGTCCGGTGAAGCTGTTAAGACCTTGTTAATAGCGTAGTTATTTCTAAGAAAAAAAAAACCGTTCAAATAAATCCAGCCGTTTCGGAGATTACCCGGAACAAATAAACAAACAAACATATCGACAGACTTAAAAAAAATTATGATATTTGTGGCACCACGGATATATATATATTCATCAAAAAGTATTTATTTTAATATTATATACACACACTTTATTCTTATAATACGTAATATATCACAAACCAAAAATTGGGAACCAAAACTAACGTAGAATAAATTTTTGAGGAGTTTTTGGCGGGATTTCTGTCTGTCATGTAGGGGATTTTATATTTTATTCATAATCTTGTGTTATTTTACTCTATATTGTGTTAAATTGGTGGCTTGTAATATGGTTTGTTTATTGTGCATAAGTGAAATGAATGAAAAATAATACTACAGATCATGTATTCTGGGGTCTTGAAAATTAAGAAGATAAAAAATTACTATATATTACATAGAAGATTTGGCGCGTATACATTTACATTAACTTAGACATAGAAGAAAACTGGGTAGAGAATACATAAGAACTACCTATATTGACAACTTCACAATTGGCAGTATGGATTAATTCCTTCACCTGTGTTGATGAACGAATATTATTACTACTAACCTTTTAGAATAACAGCACAAAATAGACTTTAAAAATATTTGCAATAGCAACGTACTACGTATAATCAAAAATTGGAATTAAAAATAACGTAGAATAAACTTTTGAACAGGAACACAAAATAAACCATGATAATATTTCCGACACAATGTTATCGTGTTACCATGGCAACGCATATAATACTGACACTGACACGTAGCGGATGCTCTAAAAATAGCCCGATTTTGAGACATTCTTCATTAGTGCTCCGCTCCTATTGATTTTAACGTAATGATATGTAGTCTATAGCCATCCTCGATAAATGAGCTATCTAACATTAAAGAAACTTTCAAATCGGACCGGTAGTTCTTGAGATTAGCGCGTTCAACCAAACAAACAAGCAAACAAACAAACTCTTCAGCTTTATAATATTTGTATAGATAAAAAGCTATTCAGTAGAATGTGCCCTGAACGGAGTCGAACAGCAGTACTTAATTCAGTTCGACTCATTTTAATTTTTTCAAACCAGGTATAATTATGGTATAATTTTGAAGTGCTTAATGTAGCAAACTATACGAACGTAGGCATTCTCACCCAGTATCAATAACAAAAAATTCGAGACAGTCATAAGGATTGCCAACAGCAGTGAAAATTCACAGCAATGGAATAACTGTGTTTATTATTGAAAGAATTATGGTCTGAATTATTTAAATTTCATAATTTGTTAATTGAAATTGTTAACATTATTCAAGTGTTTCCATTTATAGTCACTCCGAACAATGATTATTCTCATTTTTATATAGTTTATTAATTAATGAAACACATGATGGACTGCACAAGGTCAATACAAAACGTGTACACAGGCATTAAGCGTCGTTAATTTGACACAAGCGCAATGCATTACGAGCATATCGGTAAAGCTTTTCTAGCATATCAAAGTGATGGGTGACGCGAATCTATAATACATTTTTATCTTACCACGAAAAGTTTTCATTTCAAAAATTAGCTTTTCACGTCTGACGTGTTATGTAAAAATAAGGAATTATATTTCTGAAACTAGGTTTTAAAGGTGCGTAACCTTTAAAATCGTTAATAAGATAAAAAATAGTAAGTGTATGCGAATTTTGAAAATGGTTTCTTATTCTATAGCAGTTTCAGCCGTTAAGGTATATTTGATATAATAAAAACAAGTTAACTTACAGTTTATCCTGATAAAGTCGTGGACAATATCTAGTTGCTGAATGTAATATTATTTCTATTATAAATTGGTAGTTATTTTATTTAGTTCTGTTAGCGCGGGGCCGCTCCTCGTCCCCCCACGCCTTTCCTCTCCTGAGCATACCGCTACAGGGCATTGTATCGCCCGCATCACTATTTAACGCATGCGTATTGCCATTTAACGCACGCGTATTGCCATTTAACGCAAGCATATTGCCATTTAACGCACACTCCGGATTAATTGATATAAACGCCAGAGTGTTTAGTGTATGTGCCGCAAGAAATCTGTGAACGCTCTGTGTCTTACACAAAGAGTTTCTCCACCGCCGCAGTGCTGAAACCAGCGATTGGACTCACTATATATGCCAAGTAAGTGTGTATGTTCCTATTACCAAGCTCAATCGATTGGAGCCTGTGATCGAACATATATCCGTTAACACCCTTGCCCTCGCAATCAACAAAAAATACTGTCCACATCTCTCCGTATGATAAACCCGCATTAATGTAGGTGAAAATAGTCAAAGCTTTGACCAAGTCTTGACGGTCTATTCCCGCCATACATGACTAAAAAGTGTAACAGAAAAGTCCTCCAGAAATTTACCTTATGCATTAGGAAAAAGTGCGTATCGCCGTATGTATATTTTTTTCATGAAACGCATACTCAGAGCCCGGGCGTGATATAAAATTACGATTGATTGTCTTTACATAGATCAAGACGGTTTAAATCGAAGTAGTTATGTTTTGAAATCGTGGAAATTCAGCTACTTATGTGTTATCGTTCGTTTTATATGGTATCTCTTAGGGTGAAAACATCTTTAGACGCGTTCAGTAATTTTTGATAGGAAAAAAACTTATGAGTTTGCGTCACCGAAGACCTCGACACGCTCGTGATGTATTGCGCTTAGGTCAGACTAGCAACGCATAGTATAGCGGCCTATATAAATGTAATATTAATATTTTGTTTTGCGCTTGTACTTACTTTTTGTATGTAATTAATAAACTGTGTAAAAGTAATACATCAAAATTAATAATTTCAATGTACAATTATTAAATTTAAATAATAATTGATTAAAAAAATATTCAAAAAGTACATAATCCACGCTCCAATAATCAATAATTTATACTAATATTATGAAACTGGAAGGTTTGTAGTTTGTATTTGGTTGATCTGATTCGGATCGCTTGGTATGATTTGAAAAATTATTTTAGTGTTAGATTATTCATTCATTCAACAAGTCCCTATAAAAGAGACAATTCTGCTGGGTGGTGATTTAAATGGCCATATTGGAGAAACAAATGACGCTTTTAGGAGAGTGCACGGTGGCCATGCACATGGTACAGCTAATCATGATGGCAAAATCATTCTTTTGACAGCAGCAGCATTTGATCTGGCTATTGTAAATTCCTTTTTTTCCAAAAAGCCGGAACATAAAGTCACCTATAAAAGCGGACGAACATCTTCGCAGATCGACTACATTTTGGTAAATCGAGCTCACATTGGTCGTGTTACAAATTGTAAAGTAATTCCGGGAGAAAGTGCTATCACCCAACACCGCATTGTTGTAATGGACATGTTATTTAAGAAGACGGTAAAACAGAAAGTATCTCAGACACCAGAACTCACCAAATGGTGGAATCTAAAAGGAGATAAAATTTCCGAGTTTCGCAATCTACTAGAAAAATTGGAAGTTGACGTTAACTCTAATGTTGACACAATATGGGAACATCTACGGAAGTCCATAATTACAGCAGCGAATAAGATCCTTGGTCGCACAAAGAGCGGAAAAAGAACTGGTAGAGAAACTTGGTGGTGGACTGAGAGTGTACAAAATGCAATACAAAATAAAAAACTGGCCTTCAAGACCTGGCAGTCCAGACAGACAGCAGAAGATAGAGAGTCGTACATAAGAGTTAAGAAAGCCACCAAGAAAACCATAGCTGTGGAGCAGGCAAATTCCCAGAAAGACCTTTACATGAAATTAGGTAGCAAAGAAGGCCAAAAGAACATTTATAAACTCGCGAAACAGCGTGTTTGGAGCAACAGCGATCCTGCTAGGTGTAAAACCGTTAAAGGTCTTAATGGTGAACTGGTGTATAGAGATCGTGACATCATAACGGCCTGGCAACAATATTATGAACAGCTTTTAAACGCTCACCCAGCTGCTAGCCAATGTCCAGAAATGCCGAAAAATTTGGGCCTTATACCTCCAATACAACCGACTGAGGTAAAGACAGCTCTACGAAGGATGTCTAACAAGAAAGCCATCGGACCAGACGGTATCCCAGTGGAGGCTTGGAAACACCTACACGAGCAAGGAATTTTACCGCTCACCAATCTCTTCAATTGTGTGTTGCTCTCTTCCAAAATGCCGGACGCTTGGAGATTAAGCACCATAGTCCCAATTTATAAAGGGAAAGGTAGTAAGTACGAGTGCAATAGCTATCGTGGAATCAAGCTTCTGAGCCACACTATGAAGCTCTATGAGAGAGTGATTGATAGCCGCTTAAGATCTGAGTGCTCATTATCCAAAAATCGCTATGGCTTCGTACCTGGCTTATCCACCATCGACCCAATGTTTGCTTTAAACACGATTGCTGAGGAATATCGTGTCAAACAACGACAGATGTACATCGCATTTCTAGACATGGAAAAGGCATTTGATCGTATCCCGAGAGATACTATCTGGTGGAGCCTCCGTAAAAAGAATGTCCCCGAAAAATATGTGAATATCATTGCCGACATGTATAGGGATGCGAGATCTGTGGTACGCACAATGGTGGGCGAGACAAAACCAATACCGGTCACGGAAGGTGTTCACCAAGGCTCTGTATTGAGCCCCTTCTTGTTTTGTTTGGTGTTGGACTCACTCACCGAAGTGGCGCAAAACTTAGCATCGTGGACTTTTATATATGCAGACGATGTGGCCATCTGCACGGAAAACCGAATTGAGCTAGAGCAGGTATTGTTGTCATGGAAGCACCAGTTACAAGCCGGTGGCCTCACGCTGAGTGTTGCAAAGACCCAGTTTATGTCCTTAAATGCACCAAATGCTAGCGACAATGCTCCGATTTCCATCGATGGACAAATGGTCACCTCATGCGATCAGTATAAGTATTTAGGAACTGTCTTGGAAAAGTCTGGGAACATCGAAGGCAACATTCAACATCGGATAGCTGCAGCATGGCTTAAATGGCGAGAAGTGACGAGTGTTACATGCGACAGAAGAATACCTGTTAAACTCAAAGGTCTGATCTACAAGACCATTGTGAGACCAGTCCTTATGTATGGCAGTGAAACATGGGCTGTAAATAGAAAGAACATCCATACTATTCAAGTCGCCGAAATGAAGATATTAAGGTGGATGTGTGGCATAACTCGGCTCGATAAAATCCGCAACGAATATGTGCGAGGTAGCTTAGGAGTGCGTGACATTGCCGATAAGATTCAGGAAAGTAGGTTGCGATGGTATGGACACGTGAAAAGAAAGCCACCAGACTACGTAGGGAATTTAACACTACAACTATCCCTTCCTGGTCAAAGACCCAGAGGTAGACCCAAAACAAACTGGAAGGGTGTAGTTTTAAAGGACATGAAGGGGTGCAAAGTTTCTGATGACAATGTCATGGACAGAGTAAAGTGGAGGAAAAATGTACGGAAGGCTGAGCCCACCACCATGTGGGACAAATAGTCAGGAAGAGAGAGAGAGAGATTATTCATTCATCGATAATAGACTATATATTCATTGGGATAAGGCAAATAGGAGCAGAGCAACAATGTAGAATGTTTAAAAATCGGAGATCTCTTTTAGACCATGAACGTATCGCGTAAAGTGTTCCATAATACAATTTCTTGCGGAACAGACAAGCGTTTATTTTTTGTATAGTCACAAAATCGTAATGTAATGTAATCGTAGTGGGTCTCCGGCTCTCTCACAGACCGAACGAAACGCAATGCAAGCACTGTTACTTCACGTCGGTTCTCTGTGAGAGGGTGGTGCTTCCCCGGACGAGCCGACCCATTCGTGCTGAAAACAATAATAGCTTCAGCTTGGTTCTACCACTACTATATGTTGTTGATGGTAAACCTCATTAGGCACGCCATTAGTATATATATTTTTTGTGTATACATTAAATTTTTTCCCTGAGTGGCGTGCATGTTGTACTTACAATTGTTTTTAAAAAGCACTTATATAATTGTACATATTACTACAACTTTATAATTCTTTAACACATTTAACAATAAACCTGTGTGGAGCTGCGGGTACAGCCAGTTTATAAATCATGTCTAAGACACAGCAAAAGAAAAATTGTTTTTTCATTAAATACCATGCGGACGAAGTCGCCGGCAGAGTTAGTATAAAATAAATTATCAGTGTTGCTAGGCAAATAATTTGCTTTTTTTTCAATGTAAGTGATCCATGAACTTGAGTACAATATATACGATTGATAACGATGATATTATGATAAGCGTTGAACATACTACAAATTTTTTACGTAAGATGGATTCGATCAAAGATATATTTGAGGGAGATAATAGATAATAGATATAGGGAATATAATCAAAATAAAATATATATGTGCTAACAATGTTAATGCGAATATGAGATTGCTTATTACGCTTTCAAGTCCTAATAACCGGACTGAACATCCTGAAATTTTTGATTCGCGTTTTCAGGAGTACACATAAGGGCATAGGGTACATTACATAAAAAAAGTACTGCCCCCAAAAGATGAGTCAAATGTCCAATAATGCGAGCAAATACGCCGGCAAAAGTTATTAGTAAGTAAAGTATAAATATCATATACAATATCGAAGCCTACATGACATATTTTTAAAATATCACATGAATTCATCTTTTCCGGTTTTTTTTTTTAATCATATCGTACATTCTTTATCTTATCACACAGCTATATATTCACCAAATAATTCAGATGACAATCAATGTCGAACTTGTTACGGAAAAAATGGTTGCGATAATATTTTTTGTACTATTACTATTTTATAATGTAAGTGGGCTGACGAGAATCGATCCTTTGGTAGAAACAAATGTTGGATTGATTAGAGGATTAAGATCCAACGATGGAGATTATTCTATGTTTATGGGTATCCCTTATGCTATGGTCAATGAAGCAAATCCGTTCGGGGTAAGTAGATTTGAATAAAATATTGAAATTTGATGTTATCTTCAACGTGTTTGCTTATTTTGTGTTATACAAATTGCAGTATATACTTACATAAGCCTAGGTCCTTATTCTTTTACAAATATAGGGATTTTAATTCATTAGTAAATTAGACGAGAGTCTCACTAATCCAGCACTTCACTAGTCCATACAGCCAATCCTGCATGTTACGCTCACGCTTTTCTCACTCCTCCCTACTTTCGTCATGTGTTTGCCTCCAAATCTATGAAAATTCTAAATAGTTTTTTATACAATCCAATAATCCGAACTTTCCAAAACTTCGATACCTCCTTGTTTAAAATAGTGCCAGATTAGTGAGAGTCTATTGTACATCTTCTTCTGTTTAATCCTTAAAAAAAGGATATATCAGAAGCAAAGTTAGAGAACAAAGATATTGACGACTTATAAAAAAATAAAGTATAGTTATTATATATTTTAGGAAGCAATCCCTAATATAGTATTCCAAGATACGTATGATGCTGTTGATGATGGTGCGATATGTCCTCAGCTCTATCAATTTAATAACACGATCCTAGGCTCCCTCGATTGTCTTCATCTCAATATCTACGTGCCATCTAGTGCTACGTCTAAAAATCGCTTACCTGTTATGGTTTGGCTTTACGGTGGAGCTTTTAAAAGAGGCTTTGGTGGAAGATTTTTGTACGGTCCACGTTTTATTGTAAGGCACAATGTTATACTAGTGACGATAAACTACAGAGTCGGACCTTATGGATTCATGTGCTTAGATCTACCTGAGATATCTGGCAATCAAGGACTTAAGGACCAGTTAATGGCGTTACGATGGATTAACGATAATATAGAATCATTTGGAGGAGATATAAATCAAATTACTTTATTTGGAGAAAGCGCTGGTGGTCATTCTGTGGACCTACATTTACTATCACCAAAAGAAAAACTGTATAACAAAGTTATTCTGCAAAGCGGCAGTGCACTGGCGAGGACTGTCTTTGTAAAACCAGATAAAAATGCACCTTTAAAATTAGCTTCATATCTAGGATTTGAAGCTACAGAAGTAAATGAGGCTTTGAGTTTTCTCTCAAGAGTAAACTCTAATCTCATTATAGCTGCAACACTTGAACTTGATATGGAATTTAAACCATGTATCGAAGCACAATTCGAAGAAACTGAGTCATTTATAAATGAAAACTGGGTAACAGCAAAAGTGCCTAAAGTAGCAAACATGCCAGTTTTAATAGGATTTAATAAGGACGAAATGATGGGAAGTCATGAGAATCAAAATGCTGAATATTATGAAAATCTAAACATCTTTTCTACATATTTGACACAAATTTTTGATTTTGATGAAGAAGATTTTAATATAATGTATGAAATAGTACGCCATTTTTATCTGGGCGATGAACCGTTAAGTGAAAGTTTGAAGCGGGAAATAATTAATTTTGATTCAGATTTCACATATAATCATCCTATACAAAGAACTATAGGTAAATATCTTGAGAGTAATGCTGGTAATATTTTTTATTATATGTTTGCATACAATGGTGAAAGGAATTTTGCGAAGAAATCTCAGAATATAACAGTGGAAGGTGTAGCACATGCTGATGAACTTGGTTATTTATTTGATATGGAATTACTTAGTGAAGAACCTTCACAAGAAGACAAACTCATGATTGATCGAATGACAACAATGTGGACAAATTTTGCTAAACTTAGGTATGCAAAGATTTTTTCCTTGCTACACTTTAGATTAACTTGCTTAGATGTCAAAATAGTTAAAATAATAAAATTTAATTAGGCAAGGATAATATAGCTCTAGAAATGCATAACCATGCTGACAGATTTTTAATTACAGATTATTAGTTTTCCAAGAATATTCTCAAATCTTATATTACTTCATACCTCAATATCTATAAGTTTTCTCATAGGATTAAGATAACATAACATAATATGTAGATAAGTTCTCTCACTCATTAGATTTACCGTCGATTGTATATACTAATTATTCACCTGCAATTTACCAATATAATATTAATAAGATCTATTAAAACATACTTTTCATAGAATTTATGTCACACTAGTGATTTGAAAAACTATCAAGTAATAGTGTTATTATCTAAGTTGACAACTTCCATATAAAAGTTAAGAACAATTACAAAGAACAATTAGTAAATGTATCTAACTTCTTTAACAAAATTAATATTACATTTTACAGTGACTGCAGTAATTTTATTTGGAACCCCTGAGATAATGGTAGTGAGTAAATTGACGATGTATATATAACTCATAAAAAAATCATTAAATTCCAGTGACCCAACGCCACAGACATCAGAGTTGTTACCTGTTAAATGGTCTCCTATAACTGAGAGCTCACTTAATTATTTGAAAATAGATAAAGGAATGACAATGGAATCCAGACCTTACAATGACAGAATGGCTTTTTGGGATCTCTTTTATAAGCTAAACGAAAAACATCATATTGATTTGAACTAACACCAGTACAATGAATGTGAACGCTTAACAAAGAATACATGAAGAAGTAATTTACTTTTTTTATCAATAAAATCGTTTGAAAAATTGTGCATTTTTACTGTTATAAAGTTTATTTGATTTCTGACGGAGTAACATATATATTGTTAGTACTTTCCGTACTACTAACCCACTTACTATGACTATATTGGGGTGTGTTACTAATGACCTGACACGCCATTGGTCGATGTTATTTTTTAATATCATGTAGTTATACTGCGAACGGCCCATATAAGGGGTGGCGGTTGTTGTGTTGCCTAGGTCCGTTCCCTCGGCGGGGAGCCCTTGAGTACGCTGCTAGCGCGATACAGTGAAATACATAAACTTACATCACTGCTACAACACTACACTATCACCTCCACACACGTGCACGCTCACACGCTTACACATGAAAGTGAAAGGGTTTTATTTTTTTACATTATCGAACTGAAAAAACTTTAATTTTCCGATAATAAATCTATGGAGGAGTTGTTGAGACGTGTATGCTTGGTACACATATACGTTTCAATAACTCATACATATATAAATATTTAGCTTAGGTCAGCTCAGATAGATCGCAAATTAGATCTCGTGCCGCCCTAATCATAGCGGAAGACGTAGGCCGTAGGGTTTTAGTCCATGTGAGTCGGACATAACCCACCCTCTCCTCCGGAAGGGTGGGTATCCAAAAGGGAATTTCCCCACGTAAAAAAAAAAGATCGCAAATTGCACGTATCAGGTAACAGCCCAAGTCGGGGTGTACCGTGCACTCTTGAGCTACTTGCCCAAATATAATCGGCTGAAAGCCGCAAGCACTCGCCTTAGTAGTCCGGTGAAGTTGTTAAGACCTTGCTGGGTCAATAGCGTAGTCAGTTCGAAAAAAAAACCTTGCTTCGGAAAAAAGCCTATGGGCCTGCAGTAGGTACCTTCCATGCTGATAATGATTACCTCTTTACCTTAGTTCTTCACGTCGCCAAAGGAGGGAATAAACTATTTGGAAGAATGACGTTTTTTGATTCGTAGTCAGATTAATAGAAGTTGTCATAAAAAATAGAGCCATGTTTACGATAACTTACGCTCAATCTATGCAGTATACAGAGATTAACTCTCAAGTTCTGTTGCTGGAACACTACTACAGTTGCTTGTTGATAGATTTTAAATTTGAGAGGAGTGGTTAATCAAGCTTTATGTTACTCTGTACCGCTGAGTTTTTTTTTTTAAGAAATGAACACTGTGTTGGTCGACGCTTTTTTGGTACATTCTTCGTAATTAAATACTAATAACTTGTTTTATAGCGCGCAGCGTTCGGTACGGGTTCGTATTTTGCAACGGATAGCAGTAACAGACTGAATTACATCAAAAAGAAATCAAAATCGTTCTTTATTAATAAATACCAGTGTAGCATTAATTTACTGCAAGAATATAGATTTGTAAATAGTAGATACGCCATATTTATTTACGATGGAGGCGAAGTTGAGACACTTCGGAGTTAAGATTGACACTGAATTATTTAAAACCATACATTTTTAAGGTTCACTCAAAGGAAACACGCTCTATAGAGATGTTTTTGCAATGAACAAAATAGGAATTTATTTTTAAGTGCACTTTCACTCTCGTTTAATTTTATTTTATAATTTACAACGTCGCTCGTGTTTTTGCCAGCCTGATAATTTAACCTTCGTCTAACATCATGTCGAAAGGTTAAGTTCTCAGACTAAGGTCAAGCCGTAGTTGAAATTTTCACAAGATTTATATTGAATACTAGCTGTGCGCGCGACTCCGACCGCGTGAAATCTAATGTAAAAATTTTAGTCACTGACTAAAAAATCATCTAAATGTATTAAGCTCATTTACATGTCTAATTTCTCTCCTACTTAGGTCGTCATTTAAATGACAATAACTTTTGATAGATTGTACCGATTTTAATGAAACTAAGACTAGACTATTACTCGAGAATATGCTTTATGTTTTTTGGTGAAGTTTTCTCCTGATCACTGTACTTTAGCAGTGATGTGTGTTCAAACAAACAGACAGACAGACAGACTAACTAGTGGTAGAGCCAAGCTGAAGCTATTATTGTTTTCAGCACGAATGGGTCGGCTCGTCCGGGGAAGCACCACCCTCTCACAGAAAACCGACGTGAAGTAACATTGCTTGTATTGTTGCGTTTCGTACGGTCAGTGAGAGAGCCGGAGACCCACCTACCCTCCCCTTCCCCTTCCTCCTTCCCTTCCTGTCACCCCCGCCCTCCTCCCAAACACAGGCTGGCAACGCACTTGTGACTCCCCTGGTGTTGCAAGTGTCTATAGACGGTGGTGATCACTTAACATCAGGTGACCCATCTGTTCGTTTGCCTCCAATCATATAAAAAAAGACAGACATTTTTAAAAATGATTAAAATGTATTTATTACTTATTGCAATACGCATTACATTCTTATTATATGTATAGAAACTAATTTACTAATATTTGCCAAAATTAACGCAATTAAATTTATAATACCATTACGACCTGAACAATAAAATTATACAAGTAACACAGCAATACACTAAAATGCTACTCTCATATCTGCGAAACGAAGCTTCGAGTACTTGTCGCGCTAAAATTAACGTCAAAAATCATTCCGATAAAGGCAAAGATTGTACGTTGCCACAGCTGTGTCTTTCCAATGATTTGACATTAGCATCCGCTAAACCCCTTTGATGTATGTAAAAACCGCCAGCCAAGTTATCGTGCTGCGTATATCGTCACGCAGTCCGATAGTTCGTAACGCACGACGATAATGTCTTCCCACATCTGCATTTAGTGTGACCATATACAAAACTTCGTGACAATACACGCAGATATGTACCATAAGACATTAAGCAATGGAATTAATTCAATATTAATCTAAAAAGAACATCTCCATGAGTCATCGCTTTAAAGTCTATTAAATTTAAATATAGCAACAGATCTGTAAGTTTATTCCAAATTTATTTAGTTTGAAGCTTAATATTGTACGTAACTACAAACAGGTAAAAGCAATCTCAAACACCAAGGTCAGTAATATTGAATTGTCAAAAATCCCGCTTAAAATCAACACAATTATAAAACGAAGTCTATAAATTTTCTGGACAAATAATTTCGAAATAAAATCGAGTTATAATATTGAAATGCTTAATATAACGAACTGTAGGAACGTGGGCAATCTCACTCAGTAAATAACTTTACGAACTTTCGTCGACAGAAGTGAAGCAGAAGTGAAAACTCAAAACAATGAATAACTGTGTTTTGTTTAATTATTGAAAGAGTTATAGTCTGAATTATTTAACACGTTCACGCCGGCGCGTACCATCGGTGGCCTGCACTAAGTTGTCTTTTCTGGCGGCGCGTACCACCGATGGTACGTATTCGATTGTGCTATTTTTAATAAATAAACGTTAAATTCTCATTATTTGTAATAGCACAATTGAATACGTACCACCGGTGGTACGCGCCGCCAGAAAAGAGAGTCTAGTGTGGGCCACCGGTGGTACGCGCCGGCGTGAACGTGTTAAATTTCATATTTTTTTAATTGAAATTGTTAACATTAGTCTGGTTTTCATGTTTATAGTCACTACAAGTAATAATTATATTCATTTTCATATAGTTTATTAATGAAACATACAATGGACTGCATAAGCTTAATACAGAACATAAACATTACACGTATACAGGCCGTATACTGTTGATACAAACGGAATACATCACGAGCCTATTGTTTTTTTTCGATCTGACTACGGTATTGAACCAGCAAGGTTTTAACAGCTTCACCGGACTACTAAGGCGAGCTCATAAGACACTCAACCAATTTTATTTGACAACTAGCTCAAGGGTGCACGGCACACTTCGGCTTGGGCTGTTGCCTGATACGTGCAATTCGCGACCTATCTGAGCTAACCTAAGCAAACTATTCATACATATATGAGTTGTTGAAACATATATGTGTACCAAACAGACATACCTCGACAACTCTTATATATATTTCGTATCGGATAATTTTCTGAACTATTTCAGTTCGATAAGGGAAAATCGAGCCTATTGTTGACGCTTTACTAGCATATCGAAGTTGTGGGTGACGCGAACCCATAAGTTTTTGTCCTACCACAAAAAAAAAATGAATTTCAAAAATTTGCTTCTCACGTCTAACACGTTTCTTTAGTTTCCGAAACTAGATAACTTGTACGTAACTGTTTTCACTGTCGTTTCATAAATTTCTTCCGGAAGCTTTATTATTTATTTCATATAACACATCCATATTTTTGAAACATTAGAGAAAAGTTCAACATATTACCATACAATCCAGTCGAAAATAAATTTTTATCTTCTGCTTATATTACTTTGGGGCTTTGTTATAAATAATTCTCTAAAAAACTGTGGGTAACTGGTCTAACTAAGCCTGAAACAAGGTATGATCAATTTGTCATTACTTCTAGTAGGGGAGAGTGGGTGATTTGGGAACACTTAACTTCAAACGCTAAAAAATAATAGAAAAAAGTTATGAACTAAATCAAATTTTATTGCTACATGAACTTTAGTTATCTATATACTTATTAGTCGTAAAACGTTATTTTAATTTACGTTTTAATAAAAATATAAATTAAACAAAAATCATTGCCGTTCCTATTTACCCGATACCCTATGGGGTAATTGAGACCATCCCGTGGAGAAAACGGGAATGGTATGTGGTAATTAAGAAAGACGTTTGATCGATCTTTCGATCGATCGAGGCATCTGAAATAATTTATAAAGTTTAAATATTTTTACGCAATCAACCAGCAGTACTATGAGTAATAAGGAGGGTAAGGGGTAATTGAGAACGTTCCAAATTATCCACCTAATGCCGTTCCCAATTACCCGAATCAGTCAATATACATAAAAATTGCCGCCACTCTCAAAAGCATTTTTCATTAATCTCAATCTATGTAGAATTTGAAAACAGATAGTGCGTGTATGATATGAACAAAAACACAATACCTTTGAACTTAAAAATATGATATTTACATGTGTTATAACTGATGAGAAAATTATAGTATATCAAAAATACAAAAATAATTGTTTGACTTACCGTAACAACACTAATGCGTCCTTTCAATCCTACTTTCGCATACGACATAAATGGCTCTGCATTCAGCCGTAGAATAGGTTCGCGACAGTGTAGTACGGGGAGATGTACTATTTATCTAACTGTTCCTAATTACCCACCGTTCTCAATTACTCCATTCTCCCCTATTCAAAATTTGGCGTTATTTTAATAACCCAGTTTATCTAAGTTTTTACGGACATACAATACATTTTTATGACAACTATGTTCCAACGGATTGCGATTCGTACTGCAAATCATTAACTCAGTGTTTTCTATTCACCACCAGATCACGTGTCTAATGTAATATAGAAATCATTGCGCTGATAGAATTCAAATAAAGCGTAATTATTAAAAGCTAACGTTTAAAATAAACAATGAATTTTCAAAATATCATTACCGTCGTGTTTGTAATCTCTCAGGTGTAATTAATTATTTTGTTTATTTCTTGTCTTCTTCAGTTTTAATGGAGAGAGATAGTCATTTAAAATTAATGGTCGGCCATCTTGTTTCTCATCACGATGAACAGTTAAATAAATGCGAAGTAGGTGTTGTCAGATGTACACAGAATAATTAAAACAGTATATAAAATTTAAATATTACATTAAACGTTATTGTTTATTTTATTTTAACTTGCCGTGTTTAAATCTAGTGTTAACCCGTCGAAGAAATAATGTTATGACAATATATATAACATATGTATAATCTTTTTAAGCTACAGTGAAAGGTTATTTATCTTATGTTTAAATACCGTGATGATTAAGGTAGCTTCAAGTCCAAAACTTCGTGATAAAATCGTAATATGGTAGTTGAACTTATTACTAAGTGATATATGTTTTAAATAAGAAGATAATTGTCACACGATCTTGCTATGCACACAATTTCAGTACAAAAAGTGGGAAATGCAAGGATTCATATATTTAATTAAACAGAATTATTTCCCAGAAACAGTAAGTAAGTAGCGGCACAGTAATGTATTATTGTTGAGAAACTGCTGCCACTTACAATACTGTGCCTCTTATTTTTTTGGCCTTTGATTTGAGTACCGGAAGACCATCTCCCCCTCCCCCCTCTTCTCTCCCCTACTCCTCCTTCCCTATTAAAACATAGGCTGGCAACACACTTGCGACTCTCCTGATGTTGCAAGTGTCTATGGAGGGTGGTGATCACTTAACATCAGGAGACCCATCATTTCGTTTGCCTGCTATGATATATTAAAAAAAATGGTAACAGAAACAAGCTCTTTTTTAGTTGTTGTCTGAAGTTTGAATTGAGATTGTTCTCAAGTTCAAAATCTTTCGTCAAATTATTGGTAGCAGCTGCATTGGAGAGCCAGTCTGTCTATGCTGTAGTTTGAAGTTTTAACAAATACACCTTTTTGCTATTTTATAAATTGATTACCGCCCACGTGTCATATAACGTAATTCGAAGCCGTTATTCTTTTATCGATTGTGCTATACTAAATTATCATGCGAAATGTGAAGCAAGATGGCCATTTGCTATTATATTCTCATTTTGAATGCGTTAAACTCAATGAATTTGTTCGCTATATTCGCAAGGCGTTACGACAACATATTGGAAAATTGTCAACATGCTTGTAATACTGAATCAAAACAACTGTACTATTGTTTGGGGGCGTAACATAAACAAACGAAATTACATCTTTTTAACTCGGGTCATTGTTCAAATAGAATCTTTTAGACTTTAGTCCTTCTATTGTTAGGTTTACTATTTACACAGTTATTTCATTAGTCCGTTAGTGTTTTTTTTTTTTGCGACAATACACTTATTTACGTTACACTTAAAGGGAAATACAAAATCTTGACAGTCGATGTTTATTTCAAAAGTGTTACCTGGAATTTGGAATTTCATTAAGTGAGAAACTTAAGCACTTTTATAATAGACATTTTTGAAGTGATAAAGTCATAAAGCCAAGTTTGTATACGTATAATAACGATTCGATATCCACTCGTTTGAGTTTCGACAATATATCATCGACGTAAGCGATGTCATGATATTTTGTCACTGTTATATCACGAGCGATATTTCATTAACAGTTTATATTTTACATGTTTTTTTTTTTTCTCGATTTGACTACGCTATTGAACTAGCAAGGTCTTAACAGCTTCACCGGACTACATACATGTTTTATGTATAGTAGGCAAACGAACAGTTGGGTCATCTGATGTTAAGTGGTCACCACCGTTCATAGACACTTGCAACATCAGGGAAGTCGCAAGTGTGTTGCCAGCCTGTATTTAGGAAGGGAAGAGAAGGGAAAGGTGAGAAGAGGTGGACCTCCGGCTCTCTCACTGACCGAACGAAATGCAACAATACAAACACTGTTACTTAATTTTGTAAGTGGTAGAGCTACGTTGAAGCTATTACTGGCTTTATCATGAATAGGTCGGCTCTCACGGAAATCCGACGTGAAGTAACAGTGCTTGCATTGTTGGGTTTCGTTCGACCAGTGAGAGCGCCGGAGGCCCACCTCCCCCCTCCTTTGGTGTTGCGTCTATGGACGGTAGTGATTACTTAACATCAGGTGTCCTCCCACCTGTTCGTTCTATGATATAAAAAAAGATACCTCATTTATCGAGGAAGGCTATATAAACTGTATATTATTACGCGAAGACCATCAGGAGCGGAGCAACAATGTAGAAAGTTTCGAAATCGGGGTGATTTTTCCTTTTGAAAGCTTCCGCTGCATGTTAACATTAACCCAAAGTAACTATTCCACGCGGCGAAAGTCACGTGCAGAAGCTAGTAAAGCTAAATAAATCAAACCCTGGTCGTATTGAATAAGACTGAATTTAATTGAATCAAATTTTTCCATCTTTGGTAGAACGTATCATTGTAGTAGTATCTCCTATGCGTAACTTTGCAGACTTGTAAATGAAATATATACGCATTTAAATTACATTTGCACGATATTTAGTATTTGTTCACTTTTCACGCATGTAAATGCAATGCAATGTATAACTGCGTGTCAACTGCTAATTTATATTAGCATATCATTACTCAAAATGACGATAAATATAATATAAAATATCCAAAAAGAAAATATTATTTCATGAATATATTTCTTGCATTTTAAAACTATTAAGAAGCAACCCAACCGTACTGATCCACTAACAAAGGCATTTTTAGACGAGAAGTTGTTCCTTATTTGTCTAATACTTGGTGAGATACGACACACAGTCGCGAAAGTCGATTAACAAAAAAGCTAACGAACGTTAATGTTAGTGTTTTAAATGTGAGTAGAGTATGAAACCAATGCGGCATAAATCTATATTACATAGAAAGTAGGACGTCATTAATGATGAAGTCACCAAGGACAATATTTAATACGGCGGCGCTATATTATCATTAGTGCATCTACAGTGCAAATAGTGTGAGGGTTAATTTTATCTCCTGTCAAAAATACCAGGTAAGGTACCAGTAAAATTTTGTAGGTGGTAGAGCCCCGCTGTTTTTGGTTTCAGCATGAATGGGTCGGCTCCTCCGGGGTGGTACCACCCCTCTCACAGATAACCGACGTGAAATAACAGTGCTTGTATTGTTGTGTTTCGTTCGGTCAGTGAGAGAGCCGGAGGCCCACGTCCCTTCCTCTTTCCTTCTTTCCCTTTCCTTCCTCTCCCCCTTCTCCCATATATAGGCTGGCAACGCACTTGTGACGTCCCTGATGTCGCTAGTGTCTATGGACGGTGGTGATCACTTAACATCACGTGACCCACCAGTTCGTTTACCTCCTTTGATAAAATAAAAAAAAAACCACTTAACTCGCAAAAAGATGTGTTAAAATGTTCACCGTTTCATATTACTTTTTTCAGGCTACCTAAGAAATACAGACCAGCAGCAATTACATTAGTGGTTAGGATAGTGCAGTGCAAACTTTTGCGGTTCGCTAATTAAGCCTATATTATATGGTGTCCCGGGTGCTAAGGAAACACACTTATTTTTATAAATACCGGGACGAACAAATAAACCTTTTCCTCTTATTTATATTTGTACGAATCTTGAGTGATCCAATATATGGTCTGAGATATATTGTAGGGTTGTTCAGGTTGATGAGGTATATGGCATATGTATTGACTACGCGGCAATAGCATATATGTATATATTCTGTTTGTCGAGGAATCTTTTTTATTTAGTAGCTATTTACGAGTTTTAATATTCTTAATAAAAGATAAATTGGAAACAGTTTTCTTCCTTAATATCGACGATACGAATCCTTTATTCATAAGTTCTCTAATTGTCATAACTTTGTGATCCTTATATCTACTAAATCTCTTGTCTATTAAGAAGAATTTCGTAATATTGACAACATTGCTTTTATTAATAAACTTGGCTTAATTCTTTTATTTCCAAATCCATAGTAACTCAACAATCCACTTTTTTGTTCATTTGAAGTCGCTAACTAGGAACTGTCAGTTATATTTGAAAATAAAAACGCAATTTATATCATATCATTGAGTAAATTTACACGCTTTAGCACTATTTCGGAATAGAGTAATTATGATACAAATTGAAGGTCAGAAAGCCCGCTACGGGAAAACGAAGTAATAGTGCAGACTGGGAAAGAAGTGTGGCGCGGGGCGTGTATCGGGGGAAGAAGATGCAATTACTGTACTACAAGAACTGAAATATAGCAAGAAGTACCGAGCTATGTACATAACATTCCACGCGGTTTCTTAAGCAGCAGTCGTGTTTTATGTGGATTTTGCTTGATATCCTCTACGTAGCTGAAAATGTTGAAAATTGTGTTTATTAAAAGTAAAAGAAAAAATCTAATTGTATAACTGAGTAATGTATACCAAATCGAATATGTAATTTATATATAATGAAAAATTCTATCATATCCCTGAATAAATGCGCGTGTAGTACGATGCCTATTGGTCATAGTATCAAGTGTAAGGCGAATCTGAGAGGTAGGTAAGTCTTAAAAATCGGCAATTCCGTCTGTAGTAGAACAGAGCGTTTCCTGGACGAGTCCTCATGAAATATTAATGAAAAGGGGTAGCTTCGAAGCACCAATATATATTTTAAAAATACCTACTACCTCTTGCTTGCACTCAAGATTATACGGACGCTTTTAGAATATAAAATATTGTTTTTATTTTACCGTATCCCTTGTAAAATAGTCGAATACTTTACACTAGTGGCATCTCTATACGATGTTCACTTGTTTTGTCGTTACCAAGTACAAATGCCATTTACTTAAAATTCACATATATTTATTGACCATATGGTTGTCATAGACTTCGTTCGCATGAAAATGGTGTCATGAGAACCATTTGTTTTAATTTTGCAGTGTTTTTTTTTTTCAGTCTCGCTGAACCTATTTTTTGGCAGGAGAAAAACTTAAAATTTCTAAACTAAGGTCATACTGGCGATGCGTAGTATAGTTTGAGTATATCTAATATGGCAATTTTAGATGGAAAACATCGCGATTAAGTCATAGTATGGTGGAAGGACATTTTCTAAGTCCGCCTAGGTAACTACCAGCCTTTTTTTAAAATTATGTCGTTAAGCAATTGTTGGTGTGTTCTGGCAGCTGTATTTGACAGCCAGTTCTTGTCTAGGTTTGACGTGTTAACAATATTCGACCACGTCATCATTTTACAACAGATGAGATTTTTTTTACATCATAGGTGGCAAACGAACAGGTGAGTCACTTGATGTTAAGTGATCACCGCCGTCTTTAGACTCTAATAACACCATGGGAATCGCAAGTGCGTTGCCGGCCTTTTAAATAAGTGTATGCTGGTTTCTTGGTTGTGATCAAACGCTAAAACCTATAACATGTTTAAAAAAAATGAAAAAATAACAACATATGTACGTTATTACGTCTGTAAGATCTTTCAAAATTTTCTAAGATGTCTCTACTGTTTTTTATCTAACTCTTATTTTATATGGAGATCTGTTAAACCAAGATTTTTACGTCTTTGTAAACAAATTCAAACGTTTTTGTTCATACAAATCTTCTCCTGACAATTACAACGAACAAAGAATTAACGAAATAGATAATAATAACGTTATACAACAAGATACATTATAATATAAAAAAAATATATTATGATATACTGTACTGTTATATATCTATGTATCTTAGGGTCTGAACTAGGCCGAGCCTGTATCTCAGACGCTAATCTCTACCTGTGGCGTATTAGTATGACACGCTATACTAATAAATATAACTTACATACATTTTATATTAATATATGGATATATAATATGTAGGTGCAGATCATTAGCCAATTGATTTTTATTTATATAAAGAGCACATCAAAACTAATTTCGACGAAAAATCACTGTGCAAAAAGAAATCAGAGACGTGAGCGTGGAGATTTCACAGCGGATCACGAATCAATTCCTTTTCGATCCGGCGCCGCCGACGCGTCTTGAATAACGCCCTGGATTTCGCCAGACAACCATCTAACTGTTCAATTATTTAACCGGGAGATTGTTGCAGATTTCATGTCTTTTGTTCCACTGATTAAATAATATTAAGTTATTAACTGACGCAGCCACATGTTGCTAATTCTGTTATTAAAATTGAAAATTAAAAAGAAAACGCCATCTATGGGATATATATATATAACAGTCGATCCCACAGTTTTCTATTAAAAAAAAAAAATATAGCGCCATCTGTTCGCGACTGATGAAACTTACAATTAATAACAATAATCAATATTGACAATCATTGAATTTTGTAATTTAAAGATATTGAAGCTATTAATCGAAATATGAATTATCCTATTTCTCAAGCTGGGTCAAATTTATATATGTAACTAGCTGTACCCACAAATCCGTATGCGTTTTTTTTAATGTATTAAAGAAGTAATAAATTATGTACAATTATAGAAATGTTCTTTAAAAACTATTGTGAGTACGACACACACGTTACTAACAGTAACATGTAACGTGTAAATTAGATATATAGATACTAATAGTGTAATTAATGAGGATTATCATAACCAACATATTTGGAACATTAAACAATCGTTTCGGAGATAATACTGCGGGCAAAACCACTGTTAACAGCTAGTATATAATAAAATTGCTTGAATTACTTTTTGTAAAATCAGCTATCAGCTAATGGAAGTTTCGTGAAGACCGGTCTAATTGTTTTGGATACAGTACTGCGGGCGAAGTCACGGTGAAGAGCTAGTATAAATTAAAATATACTAAATTACTTGTTATGGTATTCGTTATTTCGTGGTTGAAGTTCTGTGAAAATCGGTTCATCAGTTTTGGAGATAGTATTACAGACAAAACCGCAGTAAACACTTAGTCTAATTTAAAGTAGCCTACGTCACCCGCAGTAATTTTAGCTATCTGCTAGTGAAATTCCCTTCAAAATTTGTTCAGCCGTTTCGGGGATTACCCAGAACAAACAGACATACCGACAAAAAATTTAAAAATTGCATTTTTGTTATCAGTAGCGTGTATACGTTCATACCCAATCAGTGATTTTTTTTTTATTTCGCTGTTACATACAGACACTTCATTTTTATTATATGTATAAAAAATAAGAGTGTAAATTTCTTCTTTTTCGATTATCGTAGTTTGTAGCAAATGAAGGTGTGTAGGAATAAGAAATGAAATAATTATCAATCATTTTCTGCTATATGTTTGGCTGTCTGTCTAATTTTTCTTCTATTTTATTTTTGGCAACCAGTCTTTATTTAGTAGACTATTACTGCCATTGTCAAGTGAGTAACGATATTACAAGTTTAATGATATAACTTCAATGAA